>SJXQ01003682.1:27040-52865 GCA_006408695.1 Aepyceros melampus | reverse complement strand
CCCCTCCCGCCCCCACCCTTCTCTCTGGATTATCCCCGTGCATCAGTCCCAAGCACCCTGCATCCTGCATCGAACCTAGACTGGCGATTCGTTTCACTTATGATATCATACATGTTACACTGCCACTCTGCCAACTCATCCCACCCTCACCCTCTCTCACAGAGTCCAAAAGGAGACACAGATGTATAGAATAAAAACATTTTAATGAGGTTTAATTCACTTATACCATATTTTCTGAACCAATAACTCTTAGTTATTTTTCAATGAAAAATGGTGTTGGAGAGCAAATTTTCACACCTTAAAATATGTCTCATTGACATATTAATGTCATTCATCTAGTTTCTTTTTTTTTTTTTTCCTTAGAAAGAGTTCACATGGAAGGGCTAGGAAAACCAAGTAGGAGTTATCCTTTAGTAAGAACATTTATATTTGTAAGGGAAATCTCCACTTGTAAGGGTGTCTTTTTGTAACAGGAAGAGGTGAAGGACCAAATCTCTTGAAGATCTGTATCCATGGAGAAGATGGAGACTTCAAGTGGCATCAGAATCACCCTTTTTTACTGTTCTTTTCCTGATAACCTCCCATAACTGATTCTCACCACGACTCAACATCCTCTTTTAGTCTCTAGCTGAGGAATGTATTTAAGGTGAGGACTTTGGCTGGTTTGGTGAGTTAGTATTTCTGAGTATCACTCATGCATACATGTTATGAAATTTTTGTTTTATTTTCTCTTGTTAATCTGGCTCATGGCAATTTAATTTTTAGACCAACCAGAAGAACCTAGAAGGGTAAAGGAAAATTTCTTCCTTTGTGCTAATGATCATATCAATTTCAAAATTTTTTTAAAATTTATCCACATCATACTGATCTCAAGTTGACTTGGTGTGCAGCAGCTTGAAACAGGGCTTTGACTCCTGGCCGGAGATTGAGGTTGGGTTTTTGGTGGTGAGAGCGCTGAATCTTAGGCACTAAACCAGTGGTCAGTAATGGGGCCTAGCTCTACAGCTTTACAGAAAAAATTCCGACAAAGACAGAAAGTAGTGAACAGGTAAAGTGTCTAATAGAAAGAGGGGGAGGGGAAGAATAATATATATATATATATACACACACATATAGTACATGTGGATAGACATGTGAGTAGACTTTTAGAGAGAGAGAGAGAGTTGAGCATTTGTGGTAGTTTGAATTACTGTTATTGTGAATTTCTTTCAGATTTCCTTTGAGCAATCATCTTGCTTTGCCTGAGTCTGAGTCTGTATTTGGTATGTCTCAGGTTCCTCCCATGTATGTGTACACATCTCTTAGAGACACGGATTCTAGCAAATAGGCCTCTGGATAGTTGACATAACTTACTGTGAGGTGACAAAACTTACTGTTGCAATTCAGAGTTCCTAGCTTAAATTATCAGAATACACATTTTCTTGGTTTTAACAGAAAAAAAAATGTATTTAAAGATATTAATTCACAAAATTTCTTGGAAAAATATCTCCATACTTAGATGCTCAGAATACTGAGTGACCAAAACCAAGGAAGGGATTTCTCCATCAAAAGTGTATCTGTTACCATTTACCCAGAGCAAGTACTGTGACATGAAAAATCTGTGAGCTCTGGTGACTCCTAGGACTCTACACCACTCAAAGATCCAAAGAGAAACAAAACTTTCTAAGAAAGAGCAACTACTTCTTAGTGTCCTTTCCTTATGATACAGCTATTTTTCTACTGATATGCTTGTGGGAGACTTTTCATAATCTTGTGCCTTAGCACTAAGAGGTAAAATGAGGTCTAGGTTTTAATTTGTATTGGGGCAAATAATGAGGAAATTTTACAGTGGCAGAGTATTTTTAAATTGCCAACAATATGATAGTTACTAAAAGTCATTTCAGGTAAGCTTTGTTATTTATACAGCATGTCAATTTTATTTCAATAAAGGTTATGTTTCAGTAAAATGATTATGAGAAGAGGGTGAATTTTTTTCAAACCTTTCTTATAGTGGTACTATCCCTTATTAATTATCTATACTAAAAAACAAAAGCAGTCTACAAATTGTGTCAAATAAAAACAAATCAGCCACCACTATTGCAGTCTTTGTTTCTATGAGTTTGACTATTTAGATACCGCACAGAAGTGGAATTATTATCTAGTCCAAGGTCACTCTGCTCACTGCAGGAGAGGCCAGTGACTCTGAGGAGTTAGGTTTAATGCAAAGAATACAAATTTATTTGGAAAGCTGGCTGATCAAAATTATAGCAGACTGATGTCTCAAAATAACCATATTGTCCGGGTCTGGATGCCAGGTTCTTTTATGGATCAGAGATGGAGGAGGTAAAGGAAAAAAAGTAAAATGGCCATTTAGTCTTGCAATTATCTCCTAGAATGGCAAGCCTAAAGAAGGGAGATGTGTCGATTTCTTCCTTCCTGTCATCTATATATATAGACAGGATTCTGAACAAAGGCACTTTAGCTTAACAGTCTGGCAGAGGGGCAGGATTATCTGAGGTAGGCCATTATGTCTGATTATAATAACAAAAGCAGCCAAAGAAACAGATCTATCATGGAAGAGTCAAGTATGACTCTTACCAGTTACAGAATCACGTGTTTGTTTTTCTGTGTTGGGTTTATTTCATTTATCATAATGACCTTCAGGTTCACACATGTTGTTGCATATGGCAACAATAATTTCTAGAGATCAGCTGTATGACATAGTGCCTACAGCTAACAATATGGTATTATACATTTCAAAATTTATCAAGAAGATAGATTTTTTTACATGTTCTTATCATGAAAAAAATAAGAAAAACAAAGGGACACAAAGAAAGTTTGAGTGGTGTTGAATATATCTATTATTAATTCATTAATGGCAGTAATGGCATTATGGGTGTTTTATATGTCCAGATTCATCAAATTGTACACATTAAATATATATAATTCTTTGTGCATCAATCGTACCTCAGTAAAGCTGATAAACAGTTAAGAATACATTGGAGCTTACATAATGAGAGATTTTAATTACAAAAATAACTGCAATAAGGAGAATGGTTCAATCTCAGAAATCTGCAAGAACCTCCTCAAAGAGATAAAACTTTCCTTTTACTAGATAGGGAGAAGTGAGCAAAAGTTTTAGCATAAACCATAATGGGAAGTTGGGGAGGCAAGGAGAAATGCTCTGTAGGGTCTGACAGGAAAGATCCACCAGTTCTCCAGAGTAGCTGATAAGAGATATGTCCCAACTTTTAGTTCTTATTTGGACCTGGAGGCAATTAGAGTCATAGAAAGTAAAGAAGTTTGACTAAAGTTTGGTCAAAATAAAGCAGAGAAATAGGCAACTGTGAACACTTTGTGAGTTCCCCTGTTTGTTTAAGATAGATAAAATTATCCCTAAATATTATTAGAGATGGAAAAAGTCATTGCAAGATTGAGGTTGGTAAAGTATTTTTCAGGGATGGTACATTCACATGCTCAATGGCTCTGAAAGACTCCTGTATTATCTATTGCGCATGCTATTAGGCTGAGAGCTGTTGGGAGGTTTTAGAGATCAGGATTTAAGGAGAGTAATATCCAAGAATATAGTAAACAGAATATTCATTATTAAAGGTGGACTAAGGGAGCTTTGGGAGCCAGTCCTCTGAAATTTAGCCATCAAGATAGAGAAATACCTTATCTCCTCATCTCTGTGGAAGGGTTCTTTTTCAATCGCTAAGTCATGCACAACACTGCAACACCGTGAACTGCAACACACCAGGCTTCCCTGTCCTTTATTATCTCCCAGAGTTTGCTCAGACTCATGTCCATTGAACCAGTGATGTCATCCAACAATCTTATCCTGTCACTCTTTTCTCCTCTTGCCCTCAATCTTCCCCAGTATCTGCATCTTTTCCAGTGAACCAGCTCTTCTCATCAGGTGGCCCAAATTATTGGAATTCAGCTTCAGCATCAGTCCTGCCAATAAATATTCAGGGTTGATTTTAAGATTGGCTTGATCTTCTTGATAGTCAAAGGATTCTCAAGAGTCTTCTCCGGAACCACATACTCTAATTTAGGTAGAGACCTTGCTTCAAGTTGTAAAACTACCTCCTCTGATGAAGCTACAAGGGTGTTTACACTTTCTTTGGTAAGGCCAATTAATATTTGGAGAAGGCAAAATGTCAGAAATTGCAGGAGATTTGAACATTTAGATAAATAGGATTATGTATGGTTGAGAAATATACTTACATATCCATTTCATCAAAATGACTATATCTTTAAAAATAAATATTAGGAGGTAATATGAGTATTTAAAAAAAAAAGCATAAGTCTTTTAAAAGTGAAACTCATTTCTCCTAATCAAGAACATTTAAAATTCAATATAAAGTACATAGATTTATTCTAGGACACAGAATCTTTGCCTTTTGGAAGGATCACTCATAAGGTAAAGTAAAGTCTTTTACAACCTTTTATTGCATGCTGCCATGTCTGATTCTTTGCGACCGTATGGACTGTAGCCCATCAGGCTCCTCTGTCCATAGGATTCTCCAGGCAAGAATACTGCAGCGGGTTGCCATGCCTTCCTCCAGGGTATCTCTGAGACCCAGGGATTGAACCCACATCTCTTGCACCTCCTGCATTGGGAGACAAGTTCTTTACCACTAGTGCCATCTGGGAAGCCCCACAATCTCTTATTAAGAATAAACAATTCAATAAATATTTGTTATTTTAAGAGAGATAAAGCTGTGTTATAGTTTTGTATAGGTATGCTACTGTTTCTAAAATAACTTTAGAACAGATTTATGTTATAAATAAGATTAAATATCTATATTTAAACTGAATACCAGTTTTAATCAAAAGAAATAAAATCATATTTCATGAACATCTACAAACTTACCATATTCATTTAGACACTCTCCTCTGTTTTCTTTTTTCTCATTCTAGTTAAGCTAGTCATTTTATTTTAAGATACAATTACTCTCTTTCTACCTTAACAAAAACATGCTGAGAAAGTCTTGTATATAAAGTTGCTTCCCTTTGCCATTGTACAATTCCTATGAAATGCATCTGCTAGGTCTATGTATTGCTATCTTCAATTGCAGTTAACATGAAATGTCCAATGTAGTGAATTCTTAAACTAATTATATTTCATGTTACACAGCTGGTGAAGTTATGGGAAATTTTTGTACTAAATGCCTTTGGCAAATCAGTTTATCATGAATCTTCATGTGTGGTGTTTTCACTTGTTTGTACCACATTGATAAATAATCTTTTTAATTATGTCTTAATTTTTATTTAAGAAAAACAAAGTTTTACTAAGTATATTTAGTATGAGTGTGTAACTCTATTAGACAAAGAGACTTAAAATTAAATATCTTTCACTTATTTAAATTAAATCATTTATTGCAGGATATTTACCACTTTTTTTTTTTTTTCTTTTACTCTGATTCTTCTACCATCATTCTTGGCAGCACAGTCCCCTTCAGACATTGCTTAATTATCGACATCAAACCCCTCCTGAAAGCTTGGAGGAAATTTCATCAAATTTTTGGTTGAAAGAGTATTTAGTTAGATTTTTAAAATCATTAATCAGTTCTGAAAAGATAATAGACTTGGTGTTACACACAGATTTAATGAAAACTGAAGGGCATTTCATTGTAAATCACAATAGCAATGTAAAAGCTAACATAGGCCTATTAGATATGATAAGATATTTACTATGTGCATATAAACTATATATTCTAACAAAGAATAATGTACCAAAACATATTTGATATTTAAATTATTCAGTCCCTGGGTTAGGAAGATCCCCTGGCAGAGGGCATGGAAACCTGCTCCAGTATTTTTGCCTGGAGAATCCCATGGACAGAGAAGCCTGGCAGAATAGAGTCCACAGGGTCACAAAGAATCAGACACAACTAAAGCGACTTAGCAAGCATACACTCTCTTAGGATAAAATAATTTCCTCTCTCTTTAACCATAGTTTCTCATCTCGGGGAAAGCATACAAACGTGTAGACCTTTTATGGCATTCATTCTACTCATAACTCTTTTACCATTACCAGCTTCTTAAGGCAGAGAGAATATTTTCCCAAGTATGACAAAATATGATTTTTGCTTTGGTTGATATATATAGATTTTTAGTTTATATGTTTCAAATTTTATAAATTAGAAGAGGATTAAACTACTGTATTAACAGCCTTTTATTTTAACATGTTGTTGTTGCTCTTGTTTAGCACTAAGTCTTGTTGGACTCTTTGCCACCCCAAGTACTGCAGCACGGCAGACTTCCATGTCCTACACCATTTACCGGAGCTTGCTCAAACTCATGTCCATTGGGTCAGTGATGTTACCCAACCATCTCATCCTCTACTGCCCCCTTTTCCTCATGCCCTCAATATTTCCCAGCATCAGGGTCTTTTCAAATGAGTCAGCTCATCACATCACATGGCCAAAGTAGTGGAGCTTCAGCTTCAGCATCAGTCCTTCCAATGAATATTCAGAGTTGATTTCCTTTAGGATTGACTGGTTTGATCTCCTTGCAGTCAAAGGGACTCTCAAGAGTCTTCTTTAGCACCACAAATTGAAAGCATCAATTTTCTGGCACTCAGTTTTCTTTATGGTCCTACTCTCATATCCATACATGACTACTGAGAAAACCAAAGCTTTAACTGTATGGAACTTGGTCAGCAAAGTGATGTCTCTGGTTTTTAATACATCAAGTTTGTCATAGCTTTCCTTCCAATGAGCAAGCATCCTTTAACTTCATGGCTATAGGCACTGTCTGCAGTGATTTTGGAAACCCCCAAAAAAGTAAAATCTGTCACTTTTAACATAGGGTATTCTTATAATAGTCAACATCATTTTGGCTAAATAAAAATGAGTATTATTCTATATATATTCTTTGTATTTCAACGTAGCAATCTGGAAACTATTTTCTCTATGTTCAGCTCTTCTATTATGATAAACTGTATTAAATTTTAAGCTTTCATTCTTTGTGAGTTTATTAAACCACATGCATATTCTGATAACCTCAGATTTGTTTGTTTATCTCTGTGAGTCAAGTGGTGCTTTACTTGTTTTGGCTTATATCCTCATCCCAGACTAAATCCATTTGAAAGCCACAGATGAATGATTAAAAAATAAACACTGCACATATTTACAAGATCGTTTCTGTACTACAAATTGAGGTAGCTGAAAAAAGAAATTAGAAAAATCTTTAAATTTTCATAAATAATATATCAGAATGTAGTCTTTTTTTCCTTGTTTTTAACTCTGCTATCTCTTTTACAAAATTTATTATGGTTAAATTATGCTTAAATCTTAAAATTTGTTTGGCATTTATAGCTGTCATTGCTCTGAAAAAAAAAAAACCCACAAAATTCTTTCATTTGTTATCTGGGGCTTTTTAGATGTCTTCTAGTAGAATTCTTCATAGAAACACTGGATAAAAACTGACATCATCCCCTTTAGCTCCCAGTTTTCAGAGTAAGAAGTCAGTGTAAAGACAATTTCAATATTGGACAATGACATTTTCAACTTTGCTTTTTCTTCAGGTATTATTGCAGGCTCATGGGTTTTTGGTATATTTAATGTATTTCAAATGCTTCTACCTCTTTTAAAATATAATATTTTCCCTAATTCAACTGTGGGAGATATTTAAACTGTGTCTCCTTTTATTATATTGACAAGTGTTCATTAGTTGTTCTTCTTGACCCAAAATGTCCCAAGCTCACATGATACATTTTCTGTCCCAAATCAAGATTCAATCATTGCTCCAAAGAGCTTGATCACTTCCAATGTGTCTCAATTTTGGCATGAGGTAAAAAATTTGGTGTTATAAAGCCATTCAAAATTATTTTTATGGAACCAAGTAATGTAGAGATAGTGCCATTTGTTTAAGTTTATTTCAAATGTCATTGATCACTTATGTTTATTTACTATTTTTGATTATGAAAGCAATTTAATAGCCAAGATTCAAATTCACATAAGAAGCTATAAGAAGACTTTGAATCCTAGCCCCTATTTCATAAGTCTTCCACAAAGGGATCCAATTTTGTTGGCTTCTCATTTATTCAAGTATTTCTATTTACTCTTCAAGTGATTTTTTAACTATTTGTGTTATCTTCAGATAGAGATAGTTTTGCCTCATTTTCTAATGCTTATACCTCCAATAATTGGTTTAATCTAATTGCATTGATTAATACTTCCAGTGGGCTTCCCCAGTGGCTCAGCAGGTAAAGAATCCACCTACAATGCAGGAGACATGGAAGATGGGGGTCAATCCCTGGGTCAGGAAGATCCCCTGAAGAAGGAAACCCACTCCAGTATTCTTGCCTGGAGAAACTCATGGACAGAGGAGTCTGGCAACCTGAGGTCTATAGCATTGCAAAGAGTCAGATACAAATGAAGCGACTTAGCACACATACTGGAGAAGGAAATAGCAACCCAATCCAGTGTTCTTGCCTGGAGAATTCCAGGGACAGGGGAGCCTGGTGGGCTGCTGTCTATGGGGTCGCATGGAGTCGGACACGACTGAAGTGACTTAGCAGTAGTAGTAGTAGCACACATACACACATTCCAGTTCTCTACAATCTTTTTCAAGAGAATGGAAGTTGAGGAAATACTTCACAATTCATATTCCTAATGAAGCCAGTGTTATCTTAATGTCAATAAGAATGAAAAAAAAATTAAAATAAAACTACAAACCAATATTGCTCATGAAAATAGGTGGGGAAATTCTAATTAAATATTAGCATATCAAATTCAACAATATATGAAAAGAATATATAACTTGGGAAGTTGTATTAATTACAGATATGAAAGGCTGACTTAACATTTGAAAGTCCATTAATGTACTACATCATATCAACAGAGTAAAGAAGAAAAATTGCACGATCATAGGAATAGATGCACTAAAAGCATTTGCCAAAATCCAGCACCTATCAGTTATAAAATTCTCAACAAACTAGGAATAAAGGGGAATTTCCTCAATTTTATAAAGAACATATACAAAAAATTACAGTTAATATTGTATGTAATGAAAAACAACACTATCTGGCTAACATCAGGAAAAAACAAGGAAGTCCTTTCTCACCATTATGTTTCAACATTGTACTGAAAGTTCTTGCTAGTGCAATAAGATTAAAAAACAAAAGGATTAAAAACTTTTACAGATTTGGAAGAAAGGAATAAGACTGTCTTTGGGAAGGACAATCATTTATTAAATAATTTAAATTAAATCTATAAATTCAGTCATTTATTTGGATATATAAAAATACAAAATTCAACTATAAGCTCCTATGTAACTAATAAATGGTTATAACAATATTGCAAGGTACAAGGTTTATGTTAAAAAAAGGAATTATTTTTGTATATATTAGCAATGTTTTGTCTTTGTTCAGTTGTTGAGTCGTGTCTATTTGTGACCCCATGCACATAAGGACACCAGGCTTCTCTGTCCTTCACTATATCCCATAGTTTGCTCAAGCTCATGTCCATTGAGTCAATGATACCATCCAACCATCTCATCCTCTGTCATTCCCTTCTCCTCTTGCTCTCCATCTTTCCCAGCATCAGGAATTTGCCCAGTGAGTCAGCATTTTCCATGATGTACTCTGCATAGAAGTTAAATAAGCAGGGTGCCAATATACAGCCTTGACATACTCCTTTCCCAATTTTGAACTAGCAATGAGCAAGTGGAATTTGAAACTAAAAACATATTATTATTTAGACCCCTAAATTATATACTTAGGCATAGATATAATAAAATATGCATAGTTATAAGAAGAGCCACAAAACTGACAAAAGATATCAGAGAAAAACTAAGTAAATGAAGAGAGATTCCATGTACATGGGAAGGAACACTCATTATTGTCAAGACATTGGTTCTTCAGAACTTGATCCACAGATTCAACACAGTCCATATCAAAAATCCGGTAAGTTATGCTGTGGAAAATCAACAAACTGAATCTTAAATTTAAGGCACAAGATACAAAATAGTCCACTCATTATAGAAGAAGAAAAACAAACATGAAGACTGATATTATCTGACTTCATTACTTACTATATAGCTACAACAATCAAGACAGTTGTTCTGGCAATAAAAGAAAATTAAAACAGTTGAACTGAATAGAGAGTTCATAGTTAAGAGTCACATAAATATAGACAACTGATAAGGAAAGCAATATAGTGATAGTTTTTTGAACAATTTCATGTTGTTTATGGATTATGACCAACCTAGATAGTATATTCAAAAGCAGAGACATTACTTTGCCGACTAAGGTCCGTCTAGTCAAGTCTATGATTTTTCCTGTGGTCATGTTGGATGTGAGAGTTGGACTGTGAAGAAGGCTGAGCACTGAAGAATTGATGCTTTTGAACTGTGGTGCTGGAGAAGACTCTTGAGAGTCCCTTGGACTGCAAAGAGATCCAACCAGTCCATTCTGATCAGCCCTGGGATTTCTTTGGAAGGAATGATGCTAAAGCTGAAGCTCCAGTACTTTGGCCACCTCATGCGAAGAGTTGACTCATTGGAAAAGACCCTGATGCTGGGAGGGATTGGGAGCAGGAGAAGAAGGGGACGGCCGAGGATGAAATGGCTGGATGGCATCACTGACTCAATGGACATGAGTCTGAGTGAACTCCGGGAGTTGGTGATGGACAGGGAGGCCTGGCCTGCTGCGATTCATGGGGTCGCAAAGAGTCAGACATGACTGAGCGACTGAACTGAACTGAATGGATACACAGTAAATTCCAGTAGCTTTCAGTGCCATGTCTAACGCTTTATACATACTATGTCTAACATTATACATAAATAAATAAATATATGTGTGTATATATTTATATATAACAGTGAAATTGTTAGTCACTCAGTTATGTCTGACTCTTTGTGACACTATGGACTGTAGCCAACCAGGCTCCTTTGTCCATGGAATTATCCAGGCAAGAATTTTTGCCTGGAAAATTCCCTTCTCCAGGGGATCTTCCTGACTCAGGAATCAAACCTGAGTCTCCTACATTGCAAAGCAGATTCTTTATCATCTGAGAAGCTATATATATAACTATATATGTATATATATAGTTATATAGTTATATATAGTTATAGAGACAGTTATATATAGAGAGAGTTTATATATATATATATATATAATCTCTTTGTTACATATCAGCATTCTTAGAAACCTTCATATAATTAACTTTTTCAACAGTTTCAACAGCTTGAATTTAATTCAGGATCTATCAGTAAAAACTGAAAGACATTTTTTTCTTCCTTCTACATAAATGTGTGCTTTTTTCATTATCAATAGCTAGTTTCACCGGAGAAGGCAATGGCAACCCACTCCATACTCTTGCCTGGAAAATCCCATGGACGAAGGAGCCTGGTAGGCTACAGCCCATGGAGTCGCTAAGAGTCAGACATGACTGAGCGACTTCACTTTCACTTTTCACTTTCACACATTGGAGAAGGAAATGGCAACCCACTCCAGTGTTCTTGCCTGGAGAATCCCAGGGATGGCGGAGCCTGGTGGGCTGCCGTCTATGGGGTCGCACAGAGTCGGACACGACTGAAGCGACTTAGCAGCAGTAGCAGCAGCAGCTAGTTTCTCAAATACAAATTTCTACCTTTCTTGATGCTCAGTAGATGATTTATTTTAACTTGAGTCACTTTAGAATTAAAAAGTGCATCTTCTCCTGGAAGCTCCAGGCTGTGCTACAGTTTTCAGCAGTATCTAGGCTTCTTTGTGCTTTATAAAACTTTAAATACAAATGTGTACCCACCAAAAGAGTAATCCTATTGCTATATTTCTTACCATTATCATCTTTCTTTTCCTAGCCATTACTTTTTCATTTAGGAGTCTCATTTAGTCAGTCCTCAGAAATTCTTTTAAGTATAGTTGTTCCTGATAAAAATAACTGCAATAAATACAAAATGAGACAAATGATATTGCACCTGTGTTAAACAAAGTATGCATAAAGTACTAACAATAGCATTGAAAGTCACTTGCCATCACTGTGGACCCATTCACATGATAGCAGAAAATTTGTTTTTTAGGATTTTGTCTTTTTTATGCATCGCATTTGAAGAAAGTTAAATTTTTTGAGTATATATGTATATGTGTGTTCATATATATATTATTACATATTTTCACTGCATTATTACATTACATATTTAACAGTATGTTATTATATTAATGTATATATGATTATATAATATATTACATAAAATATTTTGCCAGTATTATAATTTCTCTTTGATGCAGATAATTATATTATTACATTATGACAAAATAAAATGAGGCTATGAGAGATTAAATAACTTAAAAAATATCCCACAGATACTCAATGATAAATCTAATGTAATGATAGTTTGATTATATATTTTAATTAAAATTTACATACCATATATGAATTAGTAGTTATAAAAAATACATAGATTTGGCAATTAAATAAGTGAAAATTGCTTCAATGTCACTGATACTTAAAGGATCAGTGACCAGTATACCTAAGGATAATTATAATAAAAAATATATTAACTGTATATTTGAGTTGAGTGAGATGCACAATTTCAAAATATTTAACATTATATGTAAAGTACATACAAATATGGTGTTCTATTAAATTAGTAATTATAACTTTTTGGTATAAACTCATATCTTACAAAATAAAAATGCACAAATACTTTCATATAGCCCTTCAATTGATTGATGGCATCCTAAAAATATGTGTAAATGTTCATTTTTGTAGGCTAAAGACAAAAAACAATCTAACTAGTTTTTAAGGAAGTCTGGGATAAATACATTGTGAGTCATATGTTAACTGATGTTGAAAAAGATATGGGTAAATTTACATGTAGAATATGAAAAATCTTTGGGCTCAATTACTAAGCTACAACAAGTTAGGTACAGATAGAAGTAGGAGAATACATGTAACATTTTCTAGAACATTGTAGTAGAAACATTTTTAAAAAATACTGTCTTTGAGGAGTAGGACAGGAGTGGTGAGGAAGGGACAATTGAATTTTATTAACTTTGGTAGTATTGAGATTTTAATAACACACAATTCCTTCTTAAATACCTACATATATAAACAAACACTTTACTACCATCAACATGGAAATAGTGCTTTCAGAAAATCTAAAGAATAGTTTTCTCCTAAAAGGCATATCTATTTAACCTATCATCCACCCATCTATCAGTCTATCTCTTCTCCCTACCTACTTACCCATTTGAATATAGAGATGCTAATTTTAAAAGTGGGAAATTTCAAGTTGCTTACTAAAAATATATATTACATCTTATTATTTATTGCAAAACTTTAAGTTTCCATTTGTGTGAGACAGTTATTTTAAATTATATTTCAAAATATACAAGTATACAATAAGAAAAAAAAAATGTTTTTTTCTAAAATAGCTTGGATAAGAAATCATTAAGCTTATATGATTAGATTTCAACTTCAACCATTTATTAAAAATTTAGAAATTTTTAGTCCTTTAATTTTCTTGGATGCATTGTATCTTCTGGTTGGGCCAATTTAAAAGAAGTGTTTTCACTCATCGTATGTCATTTTATTTATAACCAAGCTCTTAAGACTGTGGCAGCATACTAGGGAGCATTAATAAAGCATGTCTTGGAGCAATGTACTTGTTTTCACAGGCTGAAATCAATTCACCTTGAAAGCACTGCTCATATAGAATGAATAACTCTGGAGATAAGATCTATCCTATTAGCAATGAAAAAATAGCCTCAGAGAGTTATAAATTCAAAAGCAAGTATGTTTGTGGGTATTCAGTGCCTCTATACATCTTAAACTGGTTTGGCTATTAGTATATTAGATGGAGAGTAAGATTCTTTAAGAGTGAAAGAGGCAACCTGACACTGCTGGACATTGGTGCAAGAGAAGGAAATGTAAATCACCCGGCCCATCAGTGCACTGAGAGAAGGAATATATGAAGTTACATTCATAGGACTAAACTGCAAAAAAGCAGTTTGACATTCAGAAATAACTTAAATAATTCCCAAATCAGATTCAATAAAAAGATTTTCCTTACAAGAAAGCCAGCTGGCAGGTTGTTATCAGGAATGTTTAAGAATATTTTTCACTTCTTTTTATGGTCTAAATAGAGCCATGAAGAAAATGCCAAGATATTAGCAAGCACTATTGTGATTGTTTCACCTGGAATATTACTTTGTAGTGGGAAAGGCTTCCCTAGTGGCTCAGCTGATAAAGAATCTGCCTGCAATACAGGAGACATCAGTTCGATTCCTGGATCAGGAAGATCCCCTGGAAAAGGGTTAGACTATCCAATCCAGTATTCTTGAGCTTCCTTGGTGGCTCAGATGGTCAACAATCCACCTGCAATGCAGGAGACCTGGGTTTGATCCCTAGGCAGGGAAGATCCCCTGGAGGAGACATGGCAATCCACTCCAATATTCCTGCCTGGAAAATCCCCATGGACAGGGGAGCCTGGTAGGCTACAGTCCATGGGGCTGCAGAGTGGACACTATTGAGCAACTAAGCACAGCACATTACTATGTAGTCACATCTAGATGGTCTTTCCTCTAAACTAACATAATAATTTAATTCCTTTTTCACTCTTGATTATCTCCCAAAAGACATATGATATATTATTAAAATAAATTAAATATAAATTAAATAAAATTAACAAAGTAGAGTTCCAACCTCAGTTTCAATATTAATTAAATCAGTTTAGTAATAAAATCTTAGGCATAACTCAAATTTGAGATGAGCATTCAACCTCACAGAAAATAAGTTCCATTGTGTGCCACCATGATCATTGATAGAGCCGTCTCAGCTATTATGTTTTTAACAAACTCAAATGTACTTCCTACTCCCTGTTCCCTCACCCAAGGCAAGCATTACAACTTTTTAATCAGAATTATTGTTATGTTCCTATGAACTATTAAGAAGTAAAGTACAAATTAGAATAAATCCTAGTTTATGTTAATACAAATGTATTTTAAATTATTTACCATGCTAAATATTCCAAGATCTGGAAGAAATTATCCAAAACCT
Source organism: Aepyceros melampus (assembly GCA_006408695.1). Classification (NCBI taxonomy): domain Eukaryota; kingdom Metazoa; phylum Chordata; class Mammalia; order Artiodactyla; family Bovidae; genus Aepyceros; species Aepyceros melampus. The sequence goes on along the minus strand of SJXQ01003682.1, from coordinate 37,869 downwards.
ATCCAAGTTTTACATACCTCGATTGCAGGAGTTGTGTGTGTGCTCAGTCATGTTGCACTCTTTGTAACTCCATGGACTTTAGCCTGCCAAGATCGTCTGTCCATGGAATTTCCCAGGCAGGAATACTGGAGCGGGTTGCCATTTTCTCCTCCAGAGGATCTTCCCAACTCAGGTCTCTTCCATTGCAGATAGATTCTTTATCACATGAGCCACCAGGGAAGCCCTGTACCTCTGATAAACTTCATTGAATTTCTGTTAAAGTTTTATACAATTTTAGCAATGTATTAGAATAGATAATCTCAATTCTTTCACTTTATTGTGAAAATTTTCAAATAGAGACCAACATGGAAAGAATTTTAAAGTGAATACCATTTTGTAATGACCTAGGTTCTATAATTTAATACTATACTTGTTTTAGGTTTCCCAGGGGACTCAGTTGTAAAAATCCTCCTGCCAATGCAGAACACACAGGTTCAATCCCTGGGTCAGGAAGTTCCCCTGGAGGAGGAAATAGCAACCCCTTCCAGTATTCTTGGGCTTCCCTGGTGGCTCAGAGGTTAAAGCGTCTGCCTGTAATGTGGAGACCCAGGTTCAATCCCTGGATTGAGAAGATCTCCTGGAGAAGGAAATGGTAACCCACTCCAGTATTCTTGCCTGGAGAATCCCTTGGACAGAGGAGCCTCATAGGCTATAGTCTACGGGGTCACAAAGAGTCAGACACAACTGAGTGACTTCACTTTACAGTATCCTTGCCTGGGAAATCCCATAGACAGACGAGCATGTCTACAGTCCATGGGGTCACAAAGAGTTGGACATGACTGAGTGGACACACACATACTTGTTTTAGCACTAACTTATCTTTGCATTCTTCCCTCCATCTTTCTTATCAGTAAACTACTCTTTGATGCATTTAAATTAACTTGTATACATGAGCATATTTTCACTTAACACTTCATACTGCATGTAATTCTGTCAAACTCAATTTTAATATTTGCATATTATTAAATGTATTGCATTTTGACTAATGTATGCTTCTGTATGTCAAGAACAATCATGGGCCTTGGATTATGGATATTAGTAGAAAATGTGAAACTCATTGTTCAAAGAGACAGAATTGCTTACCACTCACAATTACAAAAGCCCAAGTACCACTATTTGTGCTGAGACCCTGATCCCAGTTTCTCAAAAAGGAGGACATTGAGAGCCAGGTGTCTCTTGCACACAAAGTGAGTTGTGTTACAGGAAAGGAGCTCAGAGCTTAGGAAACCTCAGACTTAAAGGGTTTACTAGCAAACTTTTGCTAACCTTTGCCACAGATGAAGATATTAACTTATGCTGGCCAACAAACAACTTCTTCCCTGGAGCAAGATAATATCTCTATTATCCAAGGCTGTTTGTTATACAAACATCTTTTAAAGATTTAATGTTATAGAACAAAAACATCATCAATGCATTTTTGCTTAGAAGGGATGTTGAAATGGATGAGACCTAAGGAGAATTCTCTCTCATAATACAGAGTACTTAACATATCTGTACTATCTTGACATATAGTAAGTAAGTAAGTAAGTAAAGTCACTCAGTCGTGTCCGACTCTTTGTGACCCCATGGACTGCAGCCCACCAGGCTCCTCAGTCCATGAGATTCTCCAAACAAGAATACTGGAGTGGGTTGCCATTTCCTTCTCCAGGGGATCTTCCCAACCCAGGGATCGAACCCGGGTCTCCCGCATTGGAGGCAGGCGCTTTAACCTCTGAGCCACCAGGGCTATCTTGACATATATATATATATGTGTGTGTGTGTGTGTGTGTGAATGTTTAACAGTAGGATTCCTGTGTGCGGTTTCCTGTCTCTGTTAGTCCTCTGTTCCTTATCAGTTCCTGTCAGGAACAAGCTGAGCGGCAAGCCGCTCCCAGGACTGAGATCAAAGAGATGGGATGCTTGCACCGGATTTCCTTCATTAGCTTTTCCATATGGTGAAAGGGATTATTTATGACCCTTTTTTGATGTGGATTGTCGTTTGGCTTTATGGCCTCTATTACTCCTTGTTTCCTTGGTAACTTGTAAAGTCTGGTCTTTTGATCTTTATCTGAAGAAGCTACCTTGTAATACAGTATTTATATTCACACAGAGTTCAGTAAAGCACCCTTGTTCCACTGGAGACTTGGGTCCCGGTGTCCTTCTCTCTCTCCCTCTCTCTATCTCTCTTTCTGGCTGATTCCCTGGAGTGTGGAGGCCTGCCAAGCTCATTTTCCTGCTTGGGTTTTCAAGACCTCTCAAGACTTTTTGAGAGAGCACCCTGTGCCTACGTGAGCAGTACAAGCTCTGTCCAAGGGCTTTATTGGTTTTCTGCATAACCTAGGGAATATTAACTTCTTTTCTTCTTTCACTTTCTTATCCTCAGCTCTGGACCACCAGGTTCTGGTCCATTAAAGGACCGCAACATATATATATATATATATATATATATATATATATATATATATGTAGATAGATAGATAGATACACATGCTTAGTTGTTCAGTTGTGTCCAACTCTTTATAGCCCCATGGACTATAGCCCACCAGGTTCCTCTGTGTATGGAATTTTCCAGGCAAGAGTACTGGATCAGGTTGCCATTTCCTACTCCAGCGGATCTTCTTGTGTCTCCTCTGTTGACAGGTGGATATTTTACCACTAGCACATCTGATATATATATATATGTGTGTGTGTGTGTGTGTGTGTGTATATATATAGCACCATCTGATAGATAGATAGATATAACATTTACATATATCTAATATCTATCTATATAATACTTGTGAATGTGTGTATATGCCACTTAACCACTCTATTTAACCTAATGATATTTAAAATACAAGCTTTGATTTATGTCATACACCAATTAATTGTATACTATCAGTAGGTCTAAAAGCAGCAGGTATCCAGTTGTGACCTTAGCTATGCCCCTTAGTTTCAAGTCTAAAAGAAGAAAACAAAAAAATAATGTAAATGGTTAAGAACTATCTTAAACAGCTAGGTGGTTTCTCCTTAAGTTTCTGTATGGAACTTTTCCATCTGGTCCAAAGAAACATTCCAGTTGCAGCAGTGTTTCTTCCTGATTACACAGACTTCACTTTGGCCCACAAGGACGTAGAGTACTTCCATCTTCCATAACTGTTCTGGCTGTTGAGTTGAGGCTGACTTATATGTCTTCCAGGATGAAGTGGTTTTCTTTAAACACAGTCAGTTTTCTTATGATCACACTTGAAGTGAAAATCACCTTAATTTGAGAACAGAATTAAGTTATAACATGTATTTCCCCAAAGAAAGTGTGACCCTAAAACTGCACATAATACCCTTAGGAGATGTTTGCAATTTTTGGAGTCCTGTATAGGATCAACATAAATCATAGGGTAAAGGTTGACAGTGCCCTCAGCTGACAATACCAGCTGGTTGGTAAGCCCTATGGTTCAAGTTCTGTTCAGATTCTTGAAGGAATTGCTTGAGGGTAGTCAGCTCTAACTGTCTTGTTTGTCAACTAAGTCACATTTCTCTGGTGCAAGTAAAGACTGAGAATAGGATTGGGAAAGACATCCAGAGGTGTTGACTGGTGTTTCACATGAAAAGTACAGTTGCCTGCACCCTCCTCTGCTCTTTCAGTTAGCCTTTTTGGTAATTTCATGAATACATCATAGAAATGAAGAACGAGTTTCTCCACAGTTGAATTTTCCCAGTGTGCTCAGCTTATTCCTCAGACTTTCTGGGCTTAGATTATAGGAGAACATAAAGACAGTAAATCAGGAAAGAAGGGCCTGTGCTTTCTTTTTCAGTAATGTTGTTTTAACATTATAAATGATTTGTAGAAGAAACTACCGGTAAGTCATTTGCAACTATGAGGTTCACACATATTTTATGCAGCTGTATGGGGCTTAAACTTTTACAGATGTTTTTACAATGCTTTTCAAAAAGCATATGGTTTTAACTTACTTGAAGCAAATTTTATCAATTCTTTCTTTAATGGTTCATTCATTTTGAGTCCTAGTTAAGAAACGTTTGGGCTTCCCAGGTGGCTAGGTGCAGGAGATGTGGATTTGATCCCTGGACCAGGAAGATCCCCTGGAGAAGGAAACAACCCATTCCAGTATTCTTGCCTGGGAAATCCCATGGACAGAGGAGCCTGGTAGGCTACAGCACATGAGGTTGCAAAAAATCAGACACAATGTAACAGCTAAACAACAACATGGAATGTTTGTTGGGTCCAATGTTAGAAATATTTTTCCATACATCTCATTGTAAAAGTTAGAGATTTTAACTTGGTCCATATATAACTGAATGAGAAATTGCCTTTTTTTTTTTTTTTTTTTTTACCAAAGAGACTTTATCATTTTGCAGTTTCAATGGCAATAAATGAAATTCCCTGTCATTCTTCAACTTCTTCAGCATTTGGCACTGTCAGTTTTTGAGTTGTAAGCCTCTAGTAGGTGTAGAATATATCACATTTGAATTTACAATGATGAATAGTAATATTGGAATTATTTCATGTGTTTATTTGCAATCCAGATACTATACTTTTTTGTTGGGGTATATGTTCAGTTCCTTTGCTTGTTTCTTAATTGGGTTGTGGGTTAAATGATTGTTGAGTATAAAATGCTATTTATACATTTGGAAATGAGTCTTTTATAAATTCTATAATTTGTAAGTTTTTTGTTCCAGTGTTGTTTATCTTTTCATTCTTTTAACAGTATCTTTCAAAAGCAAAATGTTAACTTTGATAAAGTTAAATTCATATATTTTTCTTTCTCAACTCATGCTTTTGATTTTGCATCTAAAAAATTGTGCCAATGAAAGTTCACATTATTCTGTCATATTTTATTTTAGAAAACATATTTTTGCATTTCAAATTCCAGTTTATGGTCTTTCTTAAAAATTATCTTTTACAGAATTTTATATAAAATTATCTTGCACAATTTTAATTCTTATAGTATGTCAAGTATTTTTGGAGATTCAATTATTTTTATGCATGTGAATGTCCAATTTTTTCCAGCAGCACTTTTTGGAAAGACAATCCTTTCTGCATCAAATTGCCTTTGCACCTTTATCAAATACTGTTTGTCTCTATATGCATGGATCTATATATTGGGGTTCTTTACTTTCTTAATCTGTGTATACTGATAGTTTCAAAAATACCACACTATCTAGGTTACTTTTTTTGTTGTTTAGTCACTAAGAGGCTCTTAGCACTAAGGTAATTCAGTTCAGTTCAGTCACTCAGTCATGTCCGACTCTTTGCAACCCCATGGACTGTAGCATGCCAGGCCTCCCTGTCCATTATCAACTCTCAGAGTCTACTTAAACTCATGTCCATTGAGTCAGTGATGCCATCCAACTATCTCATCCTCTGTCGTCCCCTTCTCCTGCCTTCAATTTTTCCCAGCATCAGGGTCTTTTCAAATGAGTCAGGTCTTTCCATCAGGTAGCCAAAGTATTGGAGTTTCAGTTTCAGCATCAGTCCTTCCAATGAATATTCAGGACTGGTTTCCTTTAGGATGGACTGGTTGGATCTCCTTACAGTCCAAAGGACTCTCAAGAGTCTTCTCCAACACCACAGTTCAAAAGCATCAATTCTTTGGCACTCCGCTTTCTTTATAGTCCAACTCCAATGGCAACCCACTCCAATATTCTTGCCTAGAGAACTCCATGGACACAGGAGCCTGGTGGGCTGCCGTCTATGGGATCACAGAGTCGGACACGACTGAAGTGACTTAGCAGCAGCAACAGTTCACATCCTTACATGACTACTGGAAAAACCACAACTTTGATTAGGTGGACCTTTGTTGGCAAAGTAATGTCTCTGCTTTTTAATTCCTGTCCAGGTTGGTCATAACTTTTCTTCCAAGGAGTAAGCATCTTTTAATTTTGTGGCTGCAGTCACCATCTGCAGTGATTTTGCAGCCCCCTCCCCCCAAAAAAATAAAGTCTGTCACTGTTTCCACTGTTTCCCCATCTATTTGCCATGAAGTGATGGGACCAGATGCCATGATCTTCGTTTTCTGAATGTTGAGTTTTAAGCCAACTTTTTCACTCTCCTCTTTCACTTTCATCAAGAAGCTCTTCAGTTCCTCTTCACTTTCTGCCATAAGGGTGGTATCATCAGCATATCTGAGGTTATGGATATTTCTCCTGGAAATCTTGATTCCAGCTTGTGCTTCATCCAGCCCAGCCTTTCTCATGATGTACTCTGCATATAAGTTAAACAGGCAGGGTGACAATATAGAGCCTTGAGGTACTCCTTTCCCAATTTGGAACCAGTCTGTTGTTCCATGTCCAGTTCTAACTGTTGCTTTCTGAGCTGTGAACAGATTTCTCAAGAAGAAGGTCTTGGGCCATTTTAAATTGGGTACTTGAGTACTCTAACTTTGTTGTTTTTCAAAACATTTAAAAAATTTTATTTTTTTTCCTATTCATATAAATTTTATAATCAGGTAGTTGGGATCTAAAAGAAAGTTTATGAGAATTTTGATCAGTAAATCTATGAATGTAGTTTATATCAACTGACAGCTTGTAATATCAGCTTTCTAACATAGATGAACATGATATATATGCCCATAAATTTATATCTCCTTCTGTTTCATTTATAACTTTTATGTAGGTTCCACATCTATTTTATTAGAATTGTATATGAGTTTAAGTATTCCAGAGATGGATTATAAATTTGTTTAAAGACATTACTTTGCCGACTAAGGTCCGTCTAGTCAAGGCTATGGATTTTCCAGTAGTCATGTATGGATGTGAAAGTTGGACTGTAAAGAAGGCTGAGCGCCGAAGAACTGATGCTTTTGAACTGTGGTGTTGGAGAAGACTCTTGAGAGTCCCTTGGACTGCAGGAGAGCCAACCAGTCCTTTCTGAAGAAGATCAGCCCTGGGATTTCTTTGGAAGGAATGATGCTAAAGCTGAAGCTCCAGTACTTTGGCCACCTCATGCAAAGAGTTGACTCATTGGAAAAGATTCTGATGCTGGCAGGGATTAGGGGCAGGAAGAAAAGGGGACGACAGAAGATGAGATGGCTGAATGGCATCACTGACTCAATGGACATGAATCTGAGTGAACTCTAGGTGATGGTGATGGACAGAGAGGCCTGGCGTGCTGCGATTCATGGGGTCGCAAAGAGTCGGACATGACTGAGCGACTGAACTGAACTGAACTGAATGTTAATGTTTAATTATATATTAAATGTAGAGTGTCTATACTTTTCCCCATAGACAATGTTCCTCCCAATAAAAACATTTTTATTTCTTTGTTTCCACTGTATATGCTTGTCTTTATTTTTCTTGCTTTATGACATTGCCTGATACTTCCAGTGTGATGTTGGTTAGATATGATATGAAATGACATCCTTGTCTTATTCCTAGTCTTTGTGAGTCACTTTCCTTTATTACACACAGATTTTTCATAAATAAATGTTATTATTAGAACTAATGAAGTTATATTTTATGACTGGTTTGCTGAGGATTTTATAGTCAATGGATAAAAAATAATATTTGTCTATTTTCCCTCATACTTTAATACAATCATATATTTTCTTTTTACTAATATGTTAAAATGGAGAATTGTACTGACCAATTTTTGGAATGCTGAATTCATCTAACATGTCTGAGATAATGTCTGCATGTTCCTGATGTATTGTTTTTTAAAATGCTACTAATTTAGATATGATAATAAAGATGTGTATGTCCATACTTAAGAGAGAGACTGGCTTTTCAGTTCAGTTCAGTCACTCAGTCATGTCTGACTCTTTACAACCCCATGAACTGCAGCACATCAGGCCTCCCTGTCCATCACCAACTCCCAGAGTTCACCCAAACCCATGTCCACTGAGTCAGTGATGCCATCCACCATCTCATCCTCTTCTTCCCCTTCGCCTCTTGCCCTCAATCTTTCCCAGCATCAAAGTCTTTTCCAATGAGTTAGTTCTTCACATCAGGTGGCCAAAGTATTGGCATTTCAGCTTCAGCATTGTCCTTCCAATAAATATTCAAGACTGATTTCTTTTAGGCTGGACTGGTTGGATCTCCTTGCAGTCCAGCAGATTCTCAAGAGTCTTCTCCAACACCACAGTTCAAAAGCATCACTTCTCTGGTGCTCATCTCTCTTTATAGAACAATTTTCACATCCATGCATGACCACTGGAAAAACCATAGCCTTGACCAAACATACCTTTGTCTCTGTTTTTCAATATGCTATCTAGGTTGGTCATAACTTTCCTCCAAGGAGTAAGCATCTTGTAATTTCATGGCTGCAGGCACCATCTGCAATGATTTTGGAGCCCAGAAAAATAAAGTCAGCCACTCTTTCCTCTGTTTCCCCATTTATTTGCCATGAAGTGATGGGACTAGATGCCATGATCTTAGTTTTCTGAATGTTGAGCTTCTGAATGTTGAGCTTTAAGTCAACTTTTTCACTCTCCTCTTTCACCTTCATCATGAGGCTCTTTAGTTCTTCTTCACTTTCTGTCATAATATTGGCCTTTAGTTTTACTATTATTATTTATGGTTTTATTAGTAGCATGATCGTAACCTCATAAAAACTTTTAGTAAGTGTTCCTTTCTATATTGATGTTTAGAAGAAATTGTATAGAATTGTTATTACTTATTTCTTCAATATTTGGTGAAATTATTAGTGAACATATAGGTTTTGAAGTTGTTTAGTGAAAAATTTTGATCTGCAAATTCAATTTATATAATAGATATAGAGCTATTCAGGTTATCTATTTCTCCCTAAATCAGCTCTTTTAGTTGGTGTTATTAAAGCAATTAGTTTATTTCTTCTAAGTTATCAAAATTATGGACATAGACCTTAGCTATATTTATTTATTATGCTTTTAACTTTATGAGATAGATAATGATGTATATTCTATTATTTTTTTGTAGTTGACTAAGTGATTTAGCACACATGCACACACACATTTACATATATATATATATATATATATATATGAACATGTGAAATATACATATTGAATATATATGTAGATCTATATGCATATATGGAAATAGAGTTTTGAGTAGGCAGATATGCATACATAAATATAAATATATATTTAAACTCTTTTTCCTATTTTCAACTTAATTCATTTCTGTTCTAAATTATTCTTTGCTTTCATTTCAATCCCAAAGAAAGGCAATGCCAAAGAATGTTCAAACTACTGCACAATTGCACTCATTTCACATGCTAGCAAATTAACACTCAAGATTCTCCGAGCTAGGCTTCAACAATACAGGAACAGAGAACTTCCAGATGTTCAAACTGGATTTAGAAAAGGCAGAGGAACCAGAAATCAAATTGCCAATATCCATTAGATAATAGAAAAAGCAAAAGAATTCCAGAAAAACATCTACTTCTTCTTCATTGATTATGCTAAAGCCTTGACTGTGTGGATCACAGCAAACTGTAGGGAATTCTTCAAGAGATGGGAATATAAGGCCACCTTATCTCTCTCCTAAGAAACCTGTATGTAGTCAAGAAGCAACGATTAGAACCAGACATGAAACAATGGACTGGTTCCGAATTGGGAAAGGAGTACATCAAGGGTGTATATTGTCACTCTGCTTATTAACTTATATGAAGCATACATCATGTGAAATGCTGAGCTGGATGAAGCACAAACCAGAATCAAGATTCCAGGAGAAATATCAATATCTCAGACATGCAGATGGCACCACCCTTACAGCAGAGAGTGACGAGAACTAAAGAGCTTCTTGATGAAAGTGAAAGAGGAGAATGAAAAAGCTGGCTTAAAACTCAACATTCAAAAAACAAAGATCATGGCATCTGGTCCCATCACTTCATGGCAAATAGATGGGGAAACAATGAAAATAGTGGCAGACTTTATTTCCTTTGGCTCTAAAATCACTGCAGATGGTAACTGCAGCCATCAAATTAAAAGATGATTGCCCTTGGAAGAAAACCTATGCAAAATTAAGCAGCATATTAAATACTTTGCCAACAAAGTCCGTCTAGTGAAAGCTACAGTTTTGCAGTAGTCATGTATGGATATGAGAGCTGGTCCATAAAGAAGGCTGAGTGCTGATGGATTGATCCTTTTGAACTGTGGTGCTGGAGAAGACTCTTGAGAGTCCTTGGGACTGCAAAGAGATCCAGCCAGTCAATTCTAAAGGAAAAAGTCCTGAATATTTATTGGAAAGACAGATTCTAAAGCTGAAGCTACAATACTTTGGCCACCTGATGCAAAGAACTGACTCATTGGAAAGGACTTTGATGCTGGGAAAGTTGAAGGCAGAAGGAGAAGGGGATGACAGAGGATGAGATAGTTGGATGGCTTCACCCACTCCAAGGAAATGAGTTTGGCCAGGCTGTGAGAGATGGTGAAGGACAGGGAAGTGTGGCATGCTGTAGTCCATTGGGTTGCAAGCATAGGACATGACTGAGCAACTGAACAACAGCAACAAATTCTTTGCTTTATTTTTTTTGCTTCTTTTCTGCTGTTTACTAATTATTCTAGTTTGAAGATTGTGAACAAAGCTAGTGGAGGTGATGGAATTCCAGTTGAACTGTTTCAAATCCTGAAAGATGATGCTGTGAAAGTGCTGTACTCAATATGCCAGCAAACCTGGAAAACTCAGCAGGGCCACAGGACTAGAAAAGGTCAGTTTTCATTCCAATCCCAAAGAAAGGCAATGCCAAAGAATGCTCAAACTACTGCACAATTGCACTCATCTCACATGCTGGCAAAGTAATGTTCAAAATTCTCCAAGCCTGACTTCAGCAATACGTGAACCGTGAACTCCCTGATGTTCAAGCTGGTTTTAGAAAAGGCAGAGGAACCAGAGAT
>SJXQ01003682.1:0-26227 GCA_006408695.1 Aepyceros melampus | reverse complement strand
GAAGACTCTTGAGAGTCCCTTGGACTGCAAGGAGATCCAACCAGTCCATTCTGAAGGAGATCAACCCTGGGATTTTTTTTGGAAGGAATGATGCTAAAACTGAAGCTCTAGTACTTTGGCCACCTCATGTGAAGAGTTGACTCATTGGAAAAGACCCTGATGCTGGGAGGGATTGGGTGCAGGAGGAGAAGGGGATGACCGAGGATGAGATGGCTGGATGGCATCACCAACTCAATGGATGTGAGTCTGAGTGAACTCCGGGAGTTGGTGGTGGACAGGGAGGCCTGGAGTGCTGCGATTCATGGGGTCGCAAAGAGTCGGACACGACTGAGTGACTGAACTGAACTGAACAGAACTAAAGATTGTGAGGCTTAAGCTATTAACTGTAAATCTCTCTTTTAATATATGTGCTTAATAGTTTATAGCATTTTTCAAATTTTGACATTATATTTTTATCTTCTTTTAATATTACATATTTTTCAAATGTTCTTACAACTTGCTATTTAGCACATGAATTATTTAATAGTGAAATGTTAATCTCTAAATATTTGGGTATTTTATGGATATCATATAGTAATTGATATCAAGTTTAATTCCATTATAGTCTGAGGCATACTTTGTATGATTTATATTCTCTTATATTTATTTAGATGTTAAGGTTGGGCTTTTGGCTGGGAATGTGGTCTATCTTCATGAATACAGTATGTACACTTGGGAGGAATGTTTTCTACCCTCATTAGATAAAGTGTTTCACAGATGTTGATTAGATCAGGCTGGTTGATAGTGCCGTTTTGCATCAATGCTTTTCTTCCAAAAAATTATTGAGAGAGAGTACTAAAATTTCCAGATGTAATTGTGGGGTTTTTTTCCTCAATTTTCCCTTTCAGGTATCAGTTTTGCTTCCTGCATTTTGAGGTTCTATTACTAAATTTATATTCCTTTGGGATTACTGTGTTTCTTCAGGACTACTTTCTCATAATGTAATATCTCTCTATAGTCCTGATGATCTTTCTTGTTCTGAGGACTATCTTATCTCATATTAATTATAGCCAGACCAACTCTTTTTGGTTAGAGTTTGTATGGTATATCTCTTTATTCATGTCTTTACTGTAAACTCATATTAGGTCTTACTGTTTAAGTGGGCTCTTTTAGGCAGGTTTTGCATTTTTATCCATTGGGACAATTATTGTCTTTTATATGTTATGTTTACGTTACTCACTCTAAAAATAACTATAGGTACAGTTAGATTATAATCTGCCATATTGAGACCTGTTTCCTGTTCCTTTCATTTGTTTCTTATTGTTATTGTTAATATTTTTCTTCTTATTCTAATTTTTATCTTTTTTAATTTGAACTTTTACAATTCCTCACTGTTTTTTTCTATCAATTATAATAACAACCTTTTAAAACTTTACAACTATATATATTTTACAATACTTCATATGAAATAAACAAGTATAAATTCAAATTGTCTTTTTTCTTTGCATGCAAGGTCCTTATAATAGTATATTCTCTATTTCTCTCTAATCTCTAATTCATTTTTGCCTTCACATACACTGAAAACAGCCAATACACATTTACTATGGTTGCTTTAAATATATTATTTACTTCTAAAGTAAAAAAAAAGTAAGAAAAATCTACTTTTTTTCCACTTTATTTATTTCTTTAGATTCTACTTTCTGACCTCTTAACTTACTCCTTTGGCCTGAAAAACTTTTCAACAATTTCAGAGCAGGTATTCCAGCATTTTGTTCCCCAAATGTTTGTTCATCAGAGAAAGACTTTAGTTTTCCTTTACTTTGAAAGATGTTTTCACTTGAAATTGAATGCTAGGTTATTATAGTTTATTCCTTTAATACTTTAAAGATGTCACTTATGTTTTGACTTTTGTATAATTTTTGATGAAGAGTTGATGTGTTTCTAATCTTTGCTTATCCATTGTTAAGGTTTTTATCCTCTCCAACCCCATTGCTGTCTTCAAGATTTTTCTCTTTACCTGTGATTTCAACAGTTTAGATATATGCCTGTGTGTGTGTGTGTGTGTGTATGGAACTTCATCCTTCCATGCATTTTTGAGCTTTCTTAGATTTCTTACTTGCTGTCTACCATGAATACTGGAAGTTGTCAACTCATTTCTTCACATATATGTCTTCTGCACCCTTCTCCCCATTTTGCCTTGTTTGAATTCCAGTTACACATATACTACAATGTTTTCTATTTCCCCACAGTACTTGAATGTGTTGAATGTGATTTTATGTTTTGTGTTTTATTTTTTCACTCTTTTTTCTCTATATGTTTTAGCCTGGATAGCTTCTTTTGATGTGTCAACAAGTTCACTGATTTTTCCTTGGCTATATTCTACTTATGGACTCATAAACATTTTGCATTTATGTTACTTTGGTTTGGATTTGCACCATGTTATTTGATTTTTTCATAAAGTTTCACATATTTGATGATATGTATCTGATCTTATATGTCATATTAGTTTTCCGTTAGAGACTTTAGTACATTATTCATTGCTATTTTAAATTTTTTCAATACTTCTAACATGAGTCATTTTTTATTATGGTTCTGATTATTATGTTCTGCCTTTAGGCTCAATTTTTTATTTTGTTTTATAATGTGCTTTATATTTTACTTCATTATTATTTTATGAAATCTGGGACTGTTTTATAAGACAGAAGATATGGAGGTCAATATATGCAATGCAAAGAGCAAAAACATGATTTTTCTCCTTCTTGACTTTTATTGTTGAGATTTTCATTAATCTATTCAGGAAGTTGTTTAGTCGCTAAGTCATGTCCAACTCTTGTGACCCCATGGACTGTAGCATTCCAGGTCCTCTGTCCCTGGGATTTCCCAAGTGAGAATACTGGAGTGGATTGCCACTTCCTTCTCTAGGCAATCTTCCTGACCCAGGGATTAATGTGGCATCTCCTGCATTGGCGGGCAGATTCTTTACTGGTGAGCCACCAGAGAGCCTTGAATGTGTTTAAACTATATTATTGTTATGTTTGCCAGAAGTGAAGTTTATTGTTGGAATGGATAACAAAGAATTCAAATTCTTAGAGTGAAAACTGTCATCTCCCCCTTGGCTGTGTGTCTTCCCTTTGTGTTCCTTCCCAATGGAAATTAGTCTCTTGAGAACTTCCTACTGTAGCCCCTGCTATTTTCACTCAAGTCTTGTTAGTTTCATGAAAAAGGAGAAGTAGAAAGGAAAGTTCTCGTATTTTATTATTCAGTTTCTCATCAAGGAAGGTATTGCAACCTTCATTTCAGCACTGTGAATTTCACAAGAATTCCTCTGCTCAAGTGATGGATTAAATTAGTAATATTTGTTAAGATGGTAAGTCTCGAGATTTAACAGTCAATCCTAAAGGAAATCAACCTTGACTAATATTGAAAGGGCTGTTGCTAAAGCTGAAGCTTTAATACTTTGACAACTTGATGCAAAAAAACTGACTCATTGGAAAAGACCCTTACACTGGGAAAGACTGAGGCAAAAGGAGAAGGGGGCAGCAGAGGATGAGATGGTTAGACAGCATCACCAACTCACTGGATGTGATTTGAACAAGTTCCAGGAGACATTGGAAGACAAAGGAGCCTGGTGTGCTACAGTCCATGGGGTCACAAAGTTGGACACAACATAGTGATGAAACAACTATAGCAAAAAAAAATCTGGAGAATTGCTTTAGGAATGCAGGATAAAATTAGTTATTTCATTAAATTTTGTGGGTCATTTGCTTCCACATGGAAGATAGAATTGTGTTTGTCTAATTCTCTTATGGTTGATTGAAGCCAGAAGAGTCGTTACTTTCAGAACAGGTATTTAGTTGCTGACTAGAAATACTCTGGAGCTCTTTTATCAATGGAAAAGGTATTCAGTTCAGTTCAGTTCAGTCACTCAGTCGTGTCCGACTCTTTGTGACCCCATGAATCGCAGCACGCCAGGCCTCCCTGTCCATCACCAACTCCCGGAGTTCACTCAGACTCATGTCCATCGAGTCAGTGATGCCATCCAGCCATCTCATCCTTTGTCATCCCCTTCTCCTCCTGTCCCCAATCCCTCCCAGCATCAGGGTCTTTTCCAATGAGTCAACTCTTCACATGAGGTGGCCAAAGTACTGGAGTTTCAGCTTCAGCATCATTCCTTCCAAAGAAATCCCAGGGTTGATCTTCTTCAGAATGGACTGGTTGGATCTCCTTGCAGTCCAAGGGACTCTCAAGAGTCTTCTCCAACACCACAGGTCAAAAGCATCAATTCTTCAGCGCTCAGCCTTCTTCACAGTCCAACTCTCACATCCATACATGACCACAGGAAAAACCATAGCCTTGACTAGACGGATCTTAGTCAGCAAAGTAATGTCTCTGCTTTTGAATATGCTGTCTAGCTTGGTCATGACTTTTCTTGAAAGGAGTAAGCGTCTTTTAATTTCATGGCTGCAGTCACCATCTGGAGTGATTTGGGAGCCCCCAAAAATAAAGTTTGACACTGTTTCCACTGTTTCTCCATCTATTTCCCATGAAGTGATGGGACTGGATGCCATGATCTTCGTTTTCTGAATGTTGAGCTTTAAGCCAACTTTTTCACTCTCCTCTTTCACTTTCATCAAGAACTGGGAGGGATTGGGAGCAGGAGGAGAAGGGGATGACAGAGGATGAGATGGCTGGATGGCATCACTGACTCCATGGGCATGAGTTTGAGTGAACTCGGGGAATTGGTGATGGACAGGGAAGCCTGGCGTGCTGCGATTCATGGGGTCGCAAAGAGTCAGACACAACTGAGCGACTGAACTGAGTTGAAGCTTATTGTTGGGGAGCAAATTGTTATTAGACTTTACAGAATAGCATACTTCTCATACCATACGTATAGCTCCTCATTTTAGAAATGCAGTACTTTAATACTGTAGGAGCATGAAAAGGAAGCAATTTCGATTAATACTTAAGAATCATGAGCTCAGAGGACACAGAAAAAGTCTTTAAGGAACAAAAGACTTAGAAATGAGCACAGGGAAAGGTTGGATTTTTTTTTTTACCTCTTCTTTGAAGCCCTCTGACTTCCATTCTCATTTGATTTCGATTTATTGCACAGTATTAATTCTGAGACTAAAAAAAATAGACTTCAGGAGAAGTTACAGAAAGCTGAAAAGCAGGTCAGTCTATACAACTACATTCTAAAACCCAAGGAAAAATTCAGTGTGATTTGCTTTCCTGAGCCATGATGACTCCTCCACAAATCAGTTCCTCAAAACCTGGCACAAAGTATACCCCGCTACAGCTGTTACTTGTGCTGGAGACTGAACGCAGCCTTGTCTGATTCTTGCCATTATCTTAGTCACTCTTTCTTCTCACTTTAGAAACTCCTTTCACAATGCTGATAGAGGCTTCAGATTCAGCCTTGCTGTTGTTCATCTGCTAAATCATGTCTGACTCTTGGGGTCTGCAGCATGCCAGACTCCTCTGCCCTCCACTATCTCCCAGAGATTGTTTAGATTCATGTCCACTGAGAGGGTGATGCTATCTAACCATTTCATCCTCTGCTGTCCCTTTCTCCTTCATCTTGCTGTATTAATCTGAATGGATAAAGAGTGACTAAAAGAAAAACAACAAATAGTATCAGTAGGGTTTATAGAGATCATGGTCCAATCCACTCACCATAAAGAAAAGAAAACTAAGATCAAAGAAGACTGAGTTGTTTGTTCAGAGAATGAGATATAGAGATGAAATGAAGAAGGATATGTCCATATCATGTCTAATGCTCTTTCCAGGTAATATTCTCTACCTTGAGTGTTTATTTTGACCTTCTTAAATATTTCTAAGTATTAGACCGGAGCAACAGAATACTTTCAGGATTTGAAACAGCTCAACTGGAATTCCATCACCTCCACTAGCTTTGTTCATAGTGATGCTTTCTAAGGCCCACTTGACTTCACATTCCAGGATGTCTGGCTCTAGATGAGTGATCACATCATCATGATTATCTGGGCCGTGAAGATCTTTTTTGTACAGTTCCTCTGTGTATTCTTGCCACCTCTTCTTAATATCTTCTGCTTCTGTTAGGTCCAGACCATTTCTGTTCTTTGCATGAAGTGTTCCCTTGGTATCTCTAATTTTCTTGAAGAGATCTCTAGTATTTCCCATTCTGTTGTTTTCCTCTATTTCTTTGCATTGATCACTGAGGAAGGCTTTCTTATCTCTTCTTGCTATTCTTTGGAACTCTGCATTCAGATGCTTATCTTTCCTTTCTCCTTTGCTTTTTCACTTCTCTTCTTTTCACAGCTATTTGTAAGGCTTCCCCAGGCAGCCATTTTGCTTTTTTGCATTTCTTTTCCATGGGGATGGTCTTGATCCCTGTCTCCTGTACAATGTCATGCATCTCCGTCCATAGTTCATCAGGCACTCTATCTATCAGATCTAGGCCCTTAAATCTATTTCTTACTTCCACTGTATAATCATAAGGGATTTGATTTAGGTCATACCTGAATGGTCTAGTGGTTTTCCCTACTTTCTTCAATTTGAGTCTGAATTTGGTAATAANATGCATCTCCGTCCATAGTTCATCAGGCACTCTATCTATCAGATCTAGGCCCTTAAATCTATTTCTTACTTCCACTGTATAATCATAAGGGATTTGATTTAGGTCATACCTGAATGGTCTAGTGGTTTTCCCTACTTTCTTCAATTTGAGTCTGAATTTGGTAATAAGGAGTTCATGATCTGAGCCACAGTCAGCTCCTTGTCTTGCTTTTGTTGACTGTATAGAGCTTCTCCATCTTTGGCTGCAAAGAATATAATCAGTCTGATTTTGGTGGTGACCATATGGTGATGTCCATGTGTAGAGTCTTCTCTTGTGTTGTTGGAAGAGGGTGTTTGCTATGACCAGTGCATTTTCTTGGCAAAACTCTATTAGTCTTTGCCCTGCTTCATTCCCCATTCCAAGGCCAAATTTGCCTGTTACTCCAGGTGTTTCTTGACTTCCTACTTTAACATTCCAGTCCCTTATAATGAAAAGGACATCTTTTTTGGGTGTTAGTTACATTACTTTGCCGTCTAAGGTCCGTCTAGTCAAGGCTATGGTTTTTTCAGTAGTCATGTATGGATGTGAGAGTTGGACTATGAAGAAGGCTGAGCGCAGAAGAACTGATGCTTTTGAACTGTGGTATTGGAGAAGACTCTTGAGAGTCCCTTGGAGTGCAAGGAGATCCCACCAGTCCATTTTGAAGGAGATCAGCCCTGGGATTTCTTTGGAAGGAATGATGCTAAAGCTGAAACTCCAGTACTTTGGCCACCTCATGTGAGGAGTTGACTCATTGGAAAAGACTCTGATGCTGGGAAGGACTGAGGGCAGGAGGAGAAGGGGACGACCGAGGATGAGATGGCTGGATGGCATCACTGACTCAATGAATGTGAGTCTGAGTGAACTCCGGGAGATGGTGATGGACAGGGAGGCCTGGTGTGCTGCGATTCCTGGGGTCTCAAAGAGTCAGACACGACTGAGGAACTGAACTGAACTGAACTGAACAGAATACTTCATTACCCATCTATCAAAGAAAAGGCAGACGCCGAGCTGGGGCATTCAGGGCAGATCTTTTTTCATTAGGTGGGAAAATACACAGGAAGTGTTTAGATCAGTGGCTGACATTTCCCAATTACTCAACTAATATTACTCAACATACATTTATTAGGTGTAAGATCTGAGGTGTTTGTGAACTCTTTTAGAATTGGACAAAGTGAATCATTTATATAGCCATGCCTTAGCTCTTGTGACACTGGAAAATCTACATAACTTGTGCAACTTACTTTCTTCATCTTGAAAAGGGAAAGCTAGTATGAATCATCAAGTGTTGCAAGAACAATAAAATACCTGGAATTTAATAGATGTTCATAAAAGGTATTTGTGGTTACTAAAATCTCTCATACCTTAATCATGGTAACAGCTGATGACTCAATATTTAATCCATCTTTGAGAATTGAGATAGCCTGCAATCAACAAACATCCCACTTCCCTCCCCTGCCCCCTTGATATTATGCGTGGCCAAGAGACACTCTGATATGTGTCATTCCAAGGTGAAAGCTCATAAAAGCCACTGCATGACTTTTATCCTGTCTTTCTTCTAATCTTTGACTGGCATTCTGAATAATCCCAGCCTACATAAACCTGAGGGCCTCAACAAGGACCACATGGAACAGAGCAACCTGCCATTGAAAGATGGACATGTAAAGTGAGCCAAACATAGCTTGTGTTACTTCATTTCCCATAACAGAGATTTTATTTTCCTTACTATAGTATTCGGTTCGGTTCAGTTCAGTTCAGTCGCTCAGTCGTGTCCGACTCTGCAACCCCAGGAATCGCAGCATGCCAGGCCTCCCTGTCTGTCAACAACTCCCGGAGTTCACTCAGACTCACACCCATCAAGTCCGTGATGCCATCCAGCCATCTCATCCTCTGTCGTCCCCTTCTCCTCCTGCCCCTAGTCCTTCCCAGCATCAGAGTTTTTTCCAATGAGTCAACTCTTCACATGAGATGGCCAAAGTACTGGAGTTTCAGCTTCAGCATCATTCCTTCCAAAGAAATCCCAAGGTGATCTTCTTCAGAATGGACTGGTTGGATCTCCTTGCACTCCAAGGGACTCTCAAGAGTCTTCTCCAATACCACAGTTCAAAAGCATCAATTCTTTGGCACTCAGCCTTCTTCACAGTCCAACTCTCACATCCATACATGGTTTTTCCTGGAAAAACCATAGCCTTGACTAGACAGACCTTAGTCGGCAAAGTAATGCCTCTGCTCTTAAATATGTTATCTAGGTTGGTCATAACTTTCCTTCCAAGGAGTAAGTGTCTTTCAATTTCATGGCTGCAGTCACCATCTGCAGTGATTTTGGAGCCCAAAAAGTAAAGTCTGACACTGTTTCCACTGTTTCTTCATCTATTTCCCATGGAGTGATGGATTAACCTAGACTATTTTGATTATACAAGAAGAGATTTTAAAGTTAAATCTTTGATAGCTATTCAGCCAAAAATATCTATGTAAATCCTTACTATTATTGAACTTTTCCTACAACAATTCCATGTAACTTGTTAATTCTGTTCCTTCTATATGCCAACAGATTCATTCAATAATATTTTCTGAGAGAACATGGTGTTCCCTAACTTCTAAGACAGTGGTTTTACATAGCAGTCATGTAGTAGATGCTTGTTAAATTGAACTGTTAAATTGAATTAGATCAAATTATTATTACTCAGAAGACCACATATTATTGTTTCTTTTAGGATAACTACTAACTAGTATGTAATTCTGGACCTAGAAGAATGAAACAGACATCCATTCACAAAATCTTTAAGCCCAATTTCACCTGTAAATATCAACAGGAAGGCACCAGTGATATCCTTCAGAATTCCCTTTGGTAAACATTGAGTTCTATATATGATTGAGCTGAATGCAAAGTGGACATATTAATACAAAATTATATATATATATCCCAGGCCAAAAAATGAAATTTATGTTTGGTTCTTTTCTGCCCCTCCAGTGTAACATTCTGCCTTCCTAATGCTCCCCAAACTCTGGACATATATGTAATGGATTTTATCTGCCTGTAAAACTATATGTGTTACAGTTTTTCTTGTCCCTGATCTCTCATTTCTGTTCATATCATTCAGTCCCAAGATTAACAAAAGATTTCTAGCAACCTAATCTTCATGTCTGATTTAGGAGTATCAGCTAGAGCCATTCAGAACCAAGGAATATCATTCCTGATACTCTTGCTATAGCAAACAAGAACAAGAAATTATTTTTCTGCTGGGGGACTGAATTGAGCCTAAAGTTTCTGCTGGTATTGTCCACAGCAGTAGAGAGGAGGGAGAGACTGAACTTATGCTATTTTAATCTTCTCTCCTTTTTCAAATCTCACAAAGTCCTTTTACAGACTTGGAGACCTGATGGCTTGGCAGCTTTCTTTACACTATGACTTAGACCATTTCCTTTGGAGTCATTTTGAGAAGTAGGGTTGCTCTCTTTTCTACTCATATTGCACAGAAGGAAGGGTAAATTAAGGGCTCATTCCCTCTACCTTCCTGTGATGTTAAGAAATCCTCTCTTCACTTTGCCCAAAGCAGAGTTGCTATTGTTATAGTTCAGTCACTCAGTCATGTCCAACTTCACAACACCATGGACTACAGCACTCCAGGCTTCCCTATCCTTTACTATCTCCCAGAGTTTGCTCAAACTCATGTTCATTGAGTCAGTGATGCATCCAATCATCTCACCCCTTTCTCCTCCTGCCCTCAATCTTTGCCAGCATCAGGGTCTTTTCCAATGAATTGGCTCTTCGCATCAAGTGGCCAAAGTATTGGAGCTTCAACTTCAGTATCAATCCTTTCAATGAATATTCCAGGTTGATTTATTTAGGATTGACTGGCTTGATCTCCTTGTTGTCCAAGGGACTCTCAAGAGTCTTCTCTAGCAACACAGTTTGAAAGCATCAATTCTTTGGCAGTGATTAGGGTGGGTTCTAAAGCAATACACCTGGCATCCTGATGAGAAGAGACAATCATGGACCCAGACACAGAAACAGAAAAGAACAGCATGTGAATCTACAGACACAGAGGGTAGACGGCCACATGAATATAACAGAGATGGGAGTTATGCAGCCACAGCCAAAGAACAGCTGGAGCTTCCAGAACCCAGAAGAACTAAGGAAGGAGCCTCCCCTAGAGGTTTCAAGGACACCACATCTCTTCTCACACCTTAAATTTGTGCTTTTAGTGTAAATTTGTACTTCTAGTCTAGCCTCCAGACTGTGAGAGAATATATTTCTCTTACTTTAAGTTGCCCAATTTACAGTACCTTTTCACAGAAGCCTTAGGAAACTAAACACTCACCTACTTAATGCTCTTGACTCTATTATATGATTTTCTGATATTTCGTATTTTGTTCAGATATTTTTTCTTATTCTTCTATTTAATACTTGTGTGTTTCTGTTAGTGTTAGTTGATCAGTTATGTCTGTCTCTGTGCAACCCCATGGAATGTAGCCCACCAGGCTCCTCCATCTGTGGGATTTTCCAGGCAACATTACTGCAGTGGGTTGACATTTCCTTCTCCAGGCATCTTCCCAATCCAGGTTTCAAACCCGGGTCTCCAAAATTATTGCAGGCAGACTCTTCACCACATGAGTCACCAGAGAAGCTTCTGTGTTTAGAACCCAGAGATATAAAAAAGCCTCTTTATTAACTAGTAATGTAACATTAATCATGATATTCACCAGAGTTTGACTTTCAGCCCTTCTCATTTTACAGAATTTATCTAAATGACCTTTTCTCCTACAAAGCTTTAACTACCATCTATGTACTACCTATTGCATATAAATACAACAATTTATCATGATTAATGTTATATTCTTAGTCAATAAAGAGGCTTTTTTATAACTCTGGGTTCTGAACACATATAGCATTATCTTGAAAACAGGCCACGTTTAATTCCTCCTGAATTAGTGGAGAAATCCGTGACTCAGGAAATGGATGCTCCTTGAAAAACTGTCCACTCTCCTTTCAGGTGCAGGAAATGATCCATTTAGCTTCCCCCAGTCATAACTTTCCCAACAGTCATTAAAACATTTAATTCAGGGATTAATGCAAATATGTATTCTACCAATCTTATGGAGATTAACAAGTCATAGAATGAAATTCTATTGAGAGAAATTGCTTCTGATTATCTTCCTAATAGTCAGAACATCTGAATTAAGCATGAAAGGATCCAAGTTCCAATCATGATTATTTTATTACCACTACCTTAGCAATATTTATTTATTTATATAATTTCCACTTCATCCCTTCAAGGTTTTGGGGTGATTCATGGAAAATATATAAAATAAAATAACAAAATTAATAACCTTATGAAATGCACTTACTAACTAAAAATCCCAAGGGTGCTATGTTGCTTAAATGAGAGAACATTTAAAACTGGGCTTTATAATATAAAGCAATACAAACGTACGATATTAGTATTTTGAGAAAAGAAAATTGTTTTTGAAGAAATAAACTCTCTATTATCAATGCATTACTAAATCTAGTATGAGTACCTAATTAGTGTAAAATTACCATGAATTTAGCAAATGGCCAGGCCTCTCTATTCCTGAAAGAGGGTGAAACATGCCAAGATCATCTAACTTCTGGAAACAGCTGAAAGCAAGAATGCAATGAGAATCAATAATGATTCTCTCTTTTGTAGACACCATTTTTATGTTATGATGTTTATGAGGATTAGAGAGGCCTCCTTAATCTCTAGTAGATCAGCATTTTTTTAATGTAAATTGGTACCTATTAATCTGATTTATATTTGAAAAATACCATCATAATGGAGCTGATATGAAGTCTTCCCAAAGGATGCATTCCATCCCAGTCCTCTACTCATACCCACAAGCACATGATTGAATTGTCTCAGGTGGAACACACCTGTGACTTTCCTGGCACTTGGTATGGAATTTGCCTGGTATATGCCCATTTCTGAATGACACATTGTCCTTTTCCTCCTTTGCTCTCAAAATATCTTACTTTTGGAAAAAAGAAAAACACACCTAGACAACAAAAGATGCTGCCATAAAAGGCTTTCATCAAGCAATAGCCAAGCCAAGATCTGTATATGTTTGATTACAGCTGGTACATTCATCCAGCAAAAGATGTAAAGGGGGCTTGGAGGGACACAGAGCAAGAAAGTTCTCCACTGTGCTGTTGCTACACAGCATTGCAGTTACAGGCATCTGCACTAATTCATATTTTCTGGAAATCTAATAGAAAGTAGTCTTTGATTTCATTCTTCTACCTGCGCTGAAAGCCAAATATTGCTATTCCGTACATTTCAGTATCCTGATTTTACGTTGATCAAGTCTGGTGACAAGGTGACTTGCTATTTTCACAGACCCCCCTTTGTCACTGCTCCATCACTGTTGTGGCCAGCAAGTACTTAAATCATTCAACCTCTGTTCATAGATTCAGACAAAATCTGCTGACTGGAGGATATTTCTACAGTAGGCAGAGGAACAAAACAACATAGATGGAAATAATGAAATAAAGGATAAAGGAATTGGCAACTAGGAGTTTGGCCAGCAGAATAGGGTTTTCTAGTTAATAAATTAAGGTTAAACATGACAGAGTTGAAATGTAACCTTTATAAGTGGAATCCACAAGAATTCAAACTTGAAATGTTGGAAAATACAGTGACAGAAACGTCTTTGTTTAATGGTAACCTCAATGATTTAAGAAGAATTGTAAATTCCAGTGAAAGTAGAAGAGAGGGAAAGAATGAAAGAACAACAATTCCATTTTTCTAGAATAAAATGTACTAGAAAAATATTTCTGAGAATCCTCAAATAAACGAGAAAAACACATATGTATTTACCTTGAGTTGACTTGGATAAAATAACTTCCAAAATCTATACAATTCAAATATACTTCGGATGATCTACCTACATTTCTATATTTTAAAACAAGTCTTATATAGTAAGGTGAAAGTGTACAGATTTTGAACTATGAACGTAACTTTTCACCTTGCTTCTCTTATACAGGGGTTTTCTGTCAATTTTAAATTTGTAATTTTGTAGATATTTTTCCTACCATCTTGAATAAGTTATAAAGGAATGGAAGAAAATATTTTAAGTCGAAGACTTTTACCAAATGGAAAGATTATATCAAATATTAGCTCATTTCTTCACAGTATTAAATCACTGCATAACGTGCCTGAACTGTAAAACCTGATTTTAGTATCATAACTATGGAAACATGTAATATTTCATCAGAAGGAAATAGAATCGATAATCTAATACCTTTATTTCATAAGCAGGGAAGTTGAGGTCCAAAAAGAATCATTGTTACATAATACAGGGCAACTTCAGACTTGGATATATTTAACAAAATCCCCCAGTTACAAATCTATTAGAGCCCTCGTCCACTAATCTCAGATATAATGTTTTAGTCATAACTGACAAAAATAAAGACATTTTAGTATCTCAGAAATGGAAGGCCAGTTGAGACCAACTTATTCCTCTGATTAGTAGATGAAGACATGAATAGCTTCAGAAACAAAAAAAAATTCTTATACAAATTAAAACTACAATGAGGTACAAGCTTACACCAGTCAGAATGTTCATCATTAAAAAGTCTACAAATAATAGAATGTCAAGAAAAGGACAATGTTGGTGGGAATGTAAGTTGATGCAGCCATTCTGAAACATATTCAGTTCAGCTCAGTTGCTCAGTCGTGTCCCACCCACTCTTTGTGACCCCATGAATCGCAGCACGCCAGGCCTCCCTGTCCATCACTAACTCCCAGAGTTTACCCAAACTCATGTCCATCGAGTTGGTGATGCCATCCAGCCATCTCATCCTATTTTGTCCCCTTCTCCTCCTGCCCCAATCCCTCCCAATATTAAGGCTCCTCAAAAGCTAAACATAAGGTTGCTATAAGGTCCAGAAACACCATACCTGGGCATATATCCAGACAAAACTGTAATTCAAAAAGATATACGCACCCCTATGTTCATAGCAGCACTATTCACGATGGCTGAGACATGGAAACATGTTAAATGTCCATAGACAGAAGAATGGATGGAGAAGATGTTGTATATATGCAATGGAATACTACTGAGCCATAGAAAGGAATGACATAATGCCATGTGCAACAACATGGAGGCAACTAGATATTATCATCCTAAGTGAAGTAAGTTGAAACAGAAAAACAAATATATGATATCACTGATATTTGGAGCCTAAAATATAGCACAAATGGACCTATCCATGAAATGGAAAGCAAGACTTCCCTGGGGGCTCAGATGGTAAAGAATCTGCCTGCAATGCAAGAGACCTGGGTTAGATCCCTGGGTTGGGAATATCTCCTAGAGAAGGAAATGACTACCCACTCCAGTATTGTTGCCTGGATAATTCCATGGACAGAGGAGCCTGGTGGGCTATAGTCCACAGGTCACAAAGAGTTGGACATGACTGAGTAACTAACATATACATATATATGAGAGAGAAACAGACTCACAGACATAGAGAACAGATTTGTGGTTGCAAGGGTGGAGGTGGAGTGAGGGAGGGATGGATTGGGAAATTAGGGTTAACAGATGTAAGCTATTATATAAAGAGAATAGAAAAGCAACAAGGTCCTATGTATACTTTCAATATCCTATGATAAATCATAATGGAAAAGAATATGAAAAATAATGTTTATCTTGCTTGGAGAATCTCATGGACTAAGGAGACTGGTGGGCTGCAGTCCATGGGGTCACAAAGAGTCGGACACGACTGAGTGACTTTACTTACTTACTTACTTATGATTCACATTACTATACAACAAAAACAAACATAACATTGTAAAGCAATTATCAATACTTCAATTTAAAAATCTTTTAAAGTAAAGAAAAAAAGAAACCTATTTCCTTAAGGTTATGTAATCAGTTAACTAGTTGATAATGGGAGCTGATGATATTTTACTCTCAATTCTGTTCATCTAAGCAAAAATAATTCAATCTCATTCTTTTAACAAATCCTATGACCCCTGGGAAATATGCTTAGCTTACTTGGGGACTTACCACCTAAACTGAAGATCAAAATGCTTTATTATAAAAATAATGTGAAACAAAGAGTTCTACTCACCAACCTGTGGATGACAAAAATAAGGGACTACAGGTGGTAAATCTCCCTCCTTCACACACACACACACACACACACACACACACACAAACCTGAGCTCATTACATGGCAATAAACAGATACGTCAATGAATGCACTGATATTTCTTCTTTGTATTTAAACACTTGCTCTGGCAGCCTCAAATTCCACGTTATCAGGTCTGTAGCACCTCTGCACTGATATCTCCACATTAACACACATACTCAGGGAAAGACTTGCTAATATTCATATCTTAATGGACTTTTAAGTATCAGGGTTCAACTTTTCCCAGAGAAATTTGCATTTTAAGACATATATGTATTTGCAGAAAGAAAGTTGTGGGTTTTTCTTTATTTATTTTGTGTCTTAGTAAAATCAGCAACAAATGGATAAGAAAAACATTTGAGAGCAAATGAAGTTTTCCTTTGACATCCTTGAAATAATATCATATGGCTCACTTCCTTTGTTGCCTTTGAGTAAGCCAAAATCTGGTCCCCCACAGCCTACTGGCTCACATGGTCACATATTTGTAGAATACACATTCCTAGGCATGGCCTGAAACCTGAAGGGTCATCTGTTTTTAGTGATTCTTCCAGAATTCCCTTTGTCAATATGTAACAGGTAAATGACTAGCACTGAAAGATTTGAATGACTGCACAATTTAATTCAATTTTTGTTCTTATAATATCCCTGGGAAGTTAGATTGAGGTGAATGCCTGAAATTCAGTTATAATTACTTTTGTACAATAATGTTTTTTCTTTAGTTTACAAATTTCAATTATATACCATTCAATTTGCAAACTATGAAAATGATGTGCTCAGTCATTCATTTATTCATTCAACAAAACTCTATGGAGCTCAAATTATATCTACCCTGTAGAATTTACGTTCTAACAGAGGAGACAGACAACAGAGGTAATAAGTAAAACCTATTAAAATGTGATACATGCCATAGAAAAAATGATTTTAAAAGTATATTGAGATTAAAAGAATTGGGAGAGGCCAGAATTTAACAAGGTTTCAGTGGAAGTTTAAATGGCGATAATCAGGAAGCCAAGACTTAGAGCATAAACCTGACCTATGCTGACAAAGCTCTGGTTTTCTAATTTTTGAAAAGAGAACATTTAACTTAAGTCAGAATGATGGCTGAAAGAGAGTAGCAACTATAATTAACGTCCACCTATAAACCATGATATAGGAAAGATGTAGATTTCTGTCTTTACCATTCTTAACTCCATACCTCAATTCATTTTTCACTCTATGCTTACAAAACTTAGGGCTTTCCTCATGCCTCAGGTGGTAAAGAGTCTGCTGTCAATAATGGAGGAGACCCAGGTTCGATCCCTGGATCGGGAAGATCTCCTGGAGAAGAAAGTGGCAACCCACTCCAGTATTCTTGCTTTTAGAATTCCATGGACAGAGGAGCCTGGCAGGCTAGAGTCTGGATTCATAAAGAGTCTTGATATGACTGAGCAACTAATGCTTTCAATTTCACTTTCCAAACTTAACAGCCTCATAATTTGTCCATTATTTCTGGGTTAATTTTTTTTCTCTTTCTTTTTGTCCCTTTCTTCCACTCTTTCACTTTATGCTGTATTCAGTGTTTAGAGTTATGCTCTTGAAATATGACTGTGCACTTGATCCTCATCTTCAAAATGCTTCCATTTCTCCATTGCCTACAGAAATTCATAAGTCTGAATTAGTGTCTGTGTGTATCTTCAAGTCACCAAGACATGTCTGACTCCTCAACCCCACGGACTGAAGCTCACCAGCCTCCTTTGTCCATGGGATTTCCCAGGCAATAATACTGGAGTGTGTTGCCATTTCCTTCTATAAGCATTTTTTCCAATCCAGGGATCCAAACCCTCGTCTCCTGAATTGCAGGAAGATTACTATCTGAGCCACCAGGGAAGACTTACACTAGTGTGTAAGGTGTCTGAATAATTGCAGCAAAAAGGACTTTGTAAGAAATGTCACCTGTGACTTACTCACATTCTGTCCAGTTTGGACTGACCACATTTATATTCACCTAAGGACTGTGAAGAAGGCTGAGCACTGAAGAATTGATGCTTTTGAACTGTGGTGTAGGAGAAGACTCTTGAGAGTCCCTTGGACCACAGGAGATCCAACCAGTCCATTTTGAAGGAGATCAACCCTGGGATTTCTTTGGAAGGAATGATGCTAAAACTGAAGCTCCAGCACTTTGGCCACCTCATGCAAAGAATCGACTCATTGGAAAAGACTCTGATGCTGGGAGGGATTGGGGGCAGGAGAAGAAGGGGACGACAGAGGATGAGATGGCTGGATGGCATCACTGACTCAATGGATGTGAGTCTGAGTGAACTCTGAGAGTTGGTGACGGACAGGGAGGCTTGGCATGCTGCGATTCAAGGGGTCGCAAAGAGTTGGACACGACTGAGAAACTGAACTGAACTGAACTGAACTGAAAGGACTGCCTTGTCATATAACTTTTTCCATATCCCACCCACTACAAATTGCAGCTCAACTGCCATCCCCTCCAAGTAAATTTTTTTTCTGATTCTCTTTACCCTTAAAACCAAAGGAACTCTCTCTTCTATTAATTTTGTTATATTAGAGTATAGCTCACTTGGTAAAGAATCTGCCTGCAATGCAGGAGACCCCAGTTCGATTCCTGGGTTTGGAAGATCCTTTGGAGAAGGGATAGGCTTCCCAGTCCAGTATCTTGGGCTTCCTTTGTGGCTCAGCTGATAAAGAATCCACCTGCAATGCAGGAGACCTGGGTTTTATCCCTGGGTTGGGAAGATCCCCAGGAGAAGGGAATGGCTACCCACTCCAGTATTCTGGCCTGGAGCATTCCATGGATTGTGTTGTCCATGGGGTCGAAAAGAGTTGGACATGACTGAGAAACTTTCACTTCACTTCACTTCATTAGACTATTAGCTCTATTTTATTAAATATGATTAGGAAATAACTAGACTAAATATATGTATGCCTTACAATTTAGATCAATACATCAATATGCTGAGTATTCTTTCTAATATATAGTAATACATAAAATGTTCTTAGGTAGAGTCTGGTCCTAATTCATATATTCCCAAATCATCTGATCATGGAATTTTTTTTTTTAAATTGCCTTACTCCTGTGAACATGTGGTGCTGGCTGTGCTTAGTCCCACAGTTGTGTCTGACTCTGCGACACCGTGAACTGTAGCTTGCCAGGCTTCTCTACCCATGGGGGTTATCAAGGTAAGAATACTAGAATGGGTTCCCATTCCCTCCTCCAGGGGATCTTCCCAACCCAGGGCTCAAACAAAGGTCTCCCACATTGCAGGTGGATTCTTTACCATTTGAGCCACCAGGGAAGCTCAAGAATATTGCAATGGGTAACCTATCCCTTCTCCAGGGGATCTTCCTGACCCAGGAATTGAACTGGGGTCTCCTGCATTGCAGGCAGATTGTTTATCAGCTGAAATTCCAGGAAAGTCCCTCCTATGAACATATTGGTAAAGATAAGATAAGCATTTTTGTTCAGATAAGCATTTTTTGGTAATGTTAGGTTAAAAATCATGAACTAATAGTTACACATCTCCCATCTTCTTTTACCTGTTACTTAATTTTTGAAATATCATACAAATAAATAAAAATTTAAAAGTCATTTGTCTAGGAACTTCTCTGTCCAGTAGATAAGACTTTGCCTTCCAATCCTGAGGGTGTGGGTTCAATCTCTGGTTGGGAAGTTAAGATCCCACATATCTTGTGGCCGAAAAACCAAAACATAGAAGCAGTATTGCAACAAATTCAGTAAAGACTTCAAAAATGGTCCATATCAAAAAAAATCTTAAAAAAAGAAAAAAACAGCTTTCTTGAAACTCTGTGTTTCAGGATGGCATCAATTTTTCCCAGATGCTAAAACACTCTGATCATTTCACAATATATAGAACTATTGTACCACTATGTTCAGCATCTGGCACTAATACAACTTTGTGGGTCATTTACACTTCAATAAAATATGTAAAATAAATAAAGAAAACAAAAAGGAAAAAAGCAAATGAAAGAAAAAGTTTAAAGTTACTATCAGTGATAACATAATGCAATGAATTTTTACTTGAGGCTCAAATGTTTGGTTAAGAATTTTATATACTTTTCATTTGGACAGTGAAATATATTGTCTTAAATTTATATTTAGGCATTAAAATGTGTCCTGGTAAAATTCACTGTAAAAAGCCTAGGAACCTAGAATAGAAACTATTTCCAGGACCAATTTTATGAATAAATTAAAACATATTGAGTTTAAAAAGAGCCCAGCTTGGTATCTCCGTCTGCGAGTGATGACCAGTTAGTCTGGTAGATATGACTAGCTAAACACGGTGTTTCACTGATGAAAACAGCCTCCCCAGAGGATATTAAGTCTGCCAGTTTGAACCGAACACATGGCCAAATAGTGAATGTAGGAATGAACAAATAAAGGAATTCCCTGTGTTTATCAGTAGATAGAGGGGGAAGAGGATAAGAAGAAACTCTGACTGTCATGATTAATGCCTTACCACTGCATTGAAAAGAGAGAGCAAAAAAGAGAACAGGGATAAAAAAGGATAATTTCAGATGTCCCATTTGGCTTACATCAACAGCTCTTAATCAAGGGCAGGTTTGCCCACTAGAAGACACTTGGAAATGTCTTGAGAAATGTTTGTTTGTTGTTAAGTGGAGTGGGGCCAGGGATCCTATTGGCATCTGTGCGTAGAGTTCAGGAGTGTCATTCACCAGCTTCAGTGCACAGAACAGGTCCCCCCACAAAAGAATCATTTGTCTCAAAATATTCACAGTGCTGCTGTTGAGAAACCTTTGTCTATACTGAATTCAGAACTTGTGAGTTGAGATATATTTTGTGTAATGGAGAAAACGTTTATAACATTGCTTCATGGAATGTATGAAGATTTTCCCTGTTTCTGTTTTAGTGTTTCTATGCAGCAATTTTTGTATGAAGAAACTTCTTCTCCAAGGGAATCACTAGAGTCAGCACAACAAAACATAAGGGCAAGTAGACACAAAGCAATTAATAATATGTGATACATAAATGGGGCCATTAGGTTCTCATGATGATGACTCACAGCATAAAGTTTTAAGTGCTCAGTGAGAGGTTTATAATGCTTTCTTTAATTCACTGCCATTTCCTCAGATTGTCTCCTGAAAATTTAAAAAGTAACTTTTAAGTGATCTTATTGCAAATAAAATGTATCTGTTTAATGCTTATCAATAATAATAAACTGAATAACAATAAACTCCCTAATTTACATATTGTGGGTGTGTATATGAATATGCTGTCCTTAAAAATACACCTCTCTTCTCTTGAATCTTCTAAACTAAGTTTCATGACTGAAGCAAAAATTATAATATTGTCTGATGTGTTTCTCTGTATGTGTGTATGTTAGTCACTCAGTTGTGTCCAACTCTGCAATCCTATGGACTGTAGCCTGCCAGGCTTCTTTGTAAATGGAATTCTCCAGGCAAGAATACTGGAGTGGATAGCTATTCCTTTCTTCAGGAGATCTTCTTGACCCAGGAGTTAAACCCTGGTTAGATGGGGAAATAGTAGAAACAGTGTCAGACTTTGTTTTTTTGGGCTCCAAAATCGCTGCAGATGGTGACTGCAGCCATGAAATTAAAAGACGCTTACTCCTTGGAAGAAAAGTTATGACCAACCTAGATAGTATATTCAAAAGCAGAGACATTACTTTGCCAACTAAGGTCCCTCTAGTCAAGGCTATGGTTTTTCCAGTGGTCATGTATGGATGTGAGAGTTGGACTGTGAAGAAGGCTGAGCGCCGAAGAATTGATGCTTTTGAACTGTGGTGTTGGAGAAGACTCTTGAGAGTCCCTTGGAGTGCAAGGAGATCCAACCAGTCCATTCTGAGGGAGATCAACCCTGGGATTTCTTTGGAAGGAATGATGCTAAAACTGAAGCTCCAGTACTTTGGCCACCTTACGCGAAGAGTTGACTCATTGGAAAAGACTTTGATGCTGGAGGGACTGGGGGCAGGAGGAGAAGGGGACAACCGAGGATGAGATGGCTGGATGGCATCATGGACTCAATGGACATGAGTCTGAGTGAACTCCGGGAGTTGGTGATGGACAGGGAGGCCTGGCGTGCTACGATTCATGGGGTCGCAAAGAGTCGGACATGACTGCGCGACTGAACTGAGCTGAACTAAACTTTCCACATTGCAGCAGATTCTTTATTATCTGAGTCATCAGGGAAGCCCTTGATGTCTTTCTAAATATATGTAAAAGGACTTTTTATGACATTTATATTTTAGATAGGTGAAGATAAAGAGATGAGATAAGACTACCACACTTCATTTGAACTGATAATATGGTGACACTAGTGGACGGGTAAGTTACATATAAAACGTAATATGGAGAACCACCATTATAAAAGATACACAAAGAGATATACTAAGAAGTAGTATATATATGTGTGTGTGTGTGTGTGTGTGTGTGTGTGTATAAACAAATATTCAAGTAGTTCACAAAAAAGCAGGAAAAATGGAGGGAAAAAATCAGGAGAAACAAATAGAAAGCAAAAACATAAAATGGCAGACTTAAGCCCTAATTTTTAATTACTTGAAATGTAAATAGTCCAAATACACCAGCTACAAAACAGATTGATGGATCATTTTTTAAAACATAATGCAGTGACTCCCTTGGCAGTCCAGTAGTTAAAACTCCACACTCCCAATACCGGGAGCATGGATTCATTCATGGTTGGGAAAAGAAGACCCCACATGTCACAAGGCATGGTCAAAATAAGTAAATAAATATATAAAAACATGATCCAACTATGTGCTATCTACTAGAACCTTATTTCAAATATAATAATTTAGGCTGGATGAAAGCTAAAGGGTGGGAAATGGTACACCCTGCCAATACTGATTGAAGGAAAGCGCAATTGTGCCTACCCATGTCAGATGGACTTTAGAGTAATAAATATTACCAAAGTGACATTATTATAATGCCATCATACAATATCATTATCAGAAAAGCATCAGCTCTCTAAGAAGACATAGTAGTGAAATAAGTATAAACCATACCAGAGATACAAAATTTATGAACCAAAAGTTGATCAAATTGAAAGGAGAAATAGACATATCTTACACTTGGAAACATCAACACTTCTCTCTCAGCAATTGACAGAACAACTAGAGAAAAAGACAGTATGGATATAGAACTTTGAACACCATCAACCAAAATATCTAGTCAACATTTGCAGAACCCTTCATCTGACAGCAGAATACACATTCTTCTCAAACACCTACAGATCATAAACCAAGATAGACCACATCCTGATCATAAAACAAATCTCAATAAATTTAAAAGAATTCCATTGCGTTTGGACTATAAAGTGAAAAGAAAGTAAAGTTGCTCAGTCGTGTCCAACTCTTTGCGACCCCATGGACTGTAACCTACCAGAGGAAACTGGTGTGGGATTTTCCATGCAAGAGTACTAGAGTGGGTTGCCATTTCCTTCTCCAGGGGGTCTTCCCAACCCAGGGATTGAACCTGGGTCTCTGACATTGCAGGCATATGCTTTACCATCTGAGCCACCAGAGATGCCTATATGTTTGGAGTATATCCTTCAAATATGTGAGATGAAACTAGAAATCAATAACAGAAAGATAACAAAGCATTCCAAATACTTTGCAAATACACACATGTTTTTCAATAAGCCATTACCAAATCAGAATTCTCAAAGCAAATCAAAAAGTATAGTTAACTGATTGAAAGTAAAAATGTAGCATGTCAAAATTGTGGGACACAGATAAAGCTGAGCTAAGAAAGAAGTTTGTAGTGTTGAAGACAATTATAAAACAGGAGAAAATTCAAATCAGTTATTCAAGCTTTCATTTCAAAAACCAAGAAAACAGAAGAGCATATAAAACCAAAAGCAAAGAGAAAGAACAAAATAATAAACAGTAGAAATCAATAAAATTGAAAGCAGAAAACCATTATAGAAAATCAAAGAAAAAAATGTTGGTTCTTTGAAAAATTTAGTAAAACTGCCAAGCCTACATTAAGACTGACAAATAAAAAATAAAAGAGCAAGAGAGAGATAACACACATTACCAATAACAGAAATAAAACAAAAGATACAGCCACAAGCCTGAAGATAGCAAAAGGATACTAAGAGAATACCACAAACAACTCTACAAACAGGAATTTTAAAATTTAGAGGAAACAAATCACTTTCTCAAAAAACAGAAACAATCTCAACCACTCACAAGGAAATAGGTAATGTGAGTAACTCTTATAATTGTTAAGGAAATTGTATTTGTGATTTAAAAATACCTAAAACAGAAATCTTCGTGCCTATGTGGTTTCACTGTGTAATGTAAACTTATAAGGTTTTTGTAGACTCTCTTCATCAAGCTAAGGGAATTTCCCTGTATTCCTAGATTTGTTCTTTGAAAGACCCTGATAATGGGATTGAAAAACAAGATACAGGGTGGGAGAAAAATATTTGCCAAACACAGACCTTGGTTATCATAATAGCTCAAATATATAAAGAACTCTCAAAACCCAACAGGAAATGAAACCAAGCAATCCAATCAGAATATGGTCAAAGACATGAAGAAACTTTTCATTGAAGAGGATATACAGATTGCAAATAAAACTTTTCATTGAAGAGGATATACAGATTGCAAATAAGCATATAAAAGATTTCCCATATCATTTTCCATTCAGGTCAGGTCAGATCAGTCGCTCAGTCATGTTCGACTCTTTGCATGTCCGACCCCATGAATCGCAACATGCCAGGCCTCCCTGTCTATCGCCAACTCCCAGAGTTCACCCAAATTCATGTCCATTGAGTCGGTGATGTCATCCAACCATCTCATCCTCTGTTGTCCCCTTCTCCTCCTGCCCTCAATCCCTCCCAGCATCACTGTCTTTTCCAATGAGTCAACTCTTTGCTTGAGGTGGCCAAAGTATTGGAGTTTCAGCTTCAGCATCAGTCCTTCCAATGAACACCCAGGACTGATCTCCTTAGGATGGACTGGTTGGATCTCCTTGCAGTCCAAGGAACTCTCAAGAGGGAAATGCAAATTAGAACATCAGTGGGTATACTGTATTGGTGTTTTTCTTTCTGGCTTCACTCTGTATAATAGGCATTGAAACATGTGTACTATCAAGTAAGAAACAAATCGCCAGTCTATGTTCGATACAGGATACAGGATGCTTGGGGCTGGTGCACAGGGATGATCCAGAGAGATGATATAGGGTGGGAGGAGGGAGGGGGTTCAGGATTGGGAACTCATGTACACCTGTGGCAGATTCATGTCGATGTATGGCCAAACCAATACAGTATTGTAAAGCAAAATAAAGTAAAAATTTAAAAAAAGAACATCAGTGGGATGTAATTACACACCTATCAGAATAGCTAAAATTTAAAATATAGACAATATCAGGTATTGAGAAGAGTATGATGAAACTAACATTATCCATACATTGTTGATGGCAATGTCAAACAGTGGAGTCCTCTGGAAAACAGTTTAGCAGTTTCTTAAAAATCTGTCGTATACAACTACTTTATGACCTAGCAAGTTGCACTTTTTCATATTTATCCTAAAGAAAGGAAGGTCCTGTAAATAACTGTTTATAGCAGTTTTCTTCCTAATATGCCAAAATTGAAAACATCTCATAAGTTGAGTTTGGTGAATGATTAAACGAACTATGGTACATCCATACCATGGAACACTGCTCACAAACAAAAAAGAATCTGTTGACATAGGAACAACCTGAAGGAATCTCCTGAGAATTATCCTGAGTGAAAAAGGCAAATCCCAAGTTATATAATGTAATATGCAATTTATAAAACATTCTTGAAATGACAAAAGCTATAGAAATGGAGAACAGATCAACAGTTGCTACAGATTGACAAAACGGTGGAGACGGGAGAAAGGTATGAGTGGCTATGAAAGGGCAACATGAGAGATGTTTGGTGTGATAGAAAAGTTCTGCACCTTAACTGTAAGCTCAACATCTTGATTGTGATATTGTACCATAATTTTGCAAGATGTTACTATTAAACGAACTATGGTACATCCATACCATGGAACACTGCTCACAAACAAAAAAGAATCTGTTGACATAGGAACAACCTGAAGGAATCTCCTGAGAATTATCCTGAGTGAAAAAGGCAAATCCCAAGTTATATAATGTAATATGCAATTTATAAAACATTCTTGAAATGACAAAAGCTATAGAAATGGAGAACAGATCAACAGTTGCTACAGATTGACAAAACGGTGGAGACGGGAGAAAGGTATGAGTGGCTATGAAAGGGCAACATGAGAGATGCTTGGTGTGATAGAAAAGTTCTGCACCTTAACTGTAAGCTCAACATCTTGATTGTGATATTGTACCATAATTTTGCAAGATGTTACTATTGGCCTAAATTGTGTGACAGGTACATGAGATTACTTCATATTATACCTTATAACTTATATGAATCTATAAAGAAACAATTTAATTTTTTACTGTACATTTTACTTTTCTGGTAACTAATTTAATTTAAAAAAATTTATTGG
>SJXQ01003681.1:0-150561 GCA_006408695.1 Aepyceros melampus | reverse complement strand
GATGATGACTGTAGCCATGAAATTAAAAGACGCTTACTCCTTGGGAGAAAAGTTATGAGCAACCTAGATAGTGTATTCAAAAGCAGAGACATTACTTTGCCAACTAAATTCTGTCTAGTCAAGGCTATGGTTTTTCCTGTGGTCATGTATGGATGTGAGAGTTGGACTGTGAAGAAGGCTGAGCACCGAAGAATTGATGCTTTTGAACTGTGGTGTTGGAGAAGACTCTTGAGATTCCCTTGGACTGCAAGGAGACCCAACCAGTCCATTCTGAAGGAGATCAACCCTGGGATTTCTCTGGAAGGAATGATGCTAAAACTGAAACTCCAGTACTTTGGTCACCTCATGCGTAAAATAGACTCATTGGAAAAGACTCTGATGCTGGGAGGGATTGGGGGCAGGAAGAGAAGGGGACGACAGAGCATGAGATGGCTGGATGGCATCATTGACTTGATGGACAAGAGTTTGGATGAACTCTGGGAAATGGTGATGGACAGGGAGGCCTGGTTTGCTGCAATTCTTGGGTTGCAAAGAGTCGGACATGCCTGAATGACTGAAGTGAACTGAATACATTTAAAATAGAGGTAATATGTGCTTAATATATTTTAATGTGAAATTTTCCTTACCTATTTTTACTTAAATTGAATTAATCTGTGGCAATTTTCCCTTTATGGATATATATATATATATATATATATATATATTTAATCCATTTTGGGTTGTGTTAGGTAGTTAGAATAGGAAAAACGAGTCCAGAACAGAGGTGGCTAAAAGACAAGGAAGGGAAAAGCCTGCAAAATTAGAACAAAGGAAGGCCCAAGGACCAGTGTGAGGACTTCAGGTAAAACAAATAGCACTCCTGGCTAGTTTACCTAGGACAGACGTGAGGGGAGGGGAAAAAAACAAAACAAAACAAAAATCTTTTAGGTCTTCATGCCCTCATTCCTCGAGGATGTATTTTCCTTTATTTTCTAAATAAAACTGAGCTGTAACACAGAGCTGGAACACTGGTCCCTCCGAGGGCTGTAACACTATTATGTCACTTCAAGTTTTTGTTGTGACAAGATACAGCCAAGGAAATTACACACTCTCCTGACAGTTGTATTAAAAATTTCTGCCAATATTAACAACATTGCAATTAATATATGAATGTATCATATAGTTATTAAATTCATCCTTTTGAATTGATTCTCAGTAATAGAATTTCTGGGTCAATAGCTATATATTTTTTCCATAACTTTATACATATTTACTATTTCCCTTCCAGAAATTTTATACCAAATGCCTTTCTTATAGTGTGTTAGATAATCTATTTCTTAACATCCTGTACAATGGAAGTTTTTATATTTATATTTAAAATTTCTTATCTTTCATATATTTTGCAAAGTTTTGTAAAAGAATTTTGTATATGATGGACACAAACCTTCTAGCATATATATTATGAATATTGTTTCTTCATTTTTAAAATTTGTTCTTTATTTTATATGAATTCTTTATCCTGTTAAGAAGTTCTTTAATTTTTACATCATTAAATTATCAAGCAATTCTTTTTTACCACTAACACCACTTGGAAAGCTCCAAGTAATTCTTTTTTGATAATTGCTTTGGTATTGTGGTTAGGATGTCTTTCCTGCATTCATAGTTTAGACACACAATCAAAAACCATAAAGACTGACATAAAACAAAATAACATTTATATAAAAGAAGATACCAGGAAAAAAATGTTGTAAGAGAAGTAGAAATCTTTATGTATGAAATTTTGTCATTTGCAGAGACATGGATGGACCTAGAGATTGTCTTACAGAGTGAAGTAAGTCACAAAGAGAACAAATATTGTATTATATATTAATGTATATATGTGGACTCTAAAAAACATGGTAAAGATCTTATTTGCAAAACAGAAAGAGAGACACAGATGTAGAGAACAAAAACTATGAATACCAAGGAAGAAGTAGAGGTGGGATGAATTGTGACATTGGGATTGACGTATGTACACCACTATATGTGAAACAGATAACTAATGGGAACCTACTGTGTAGCACAGGGACCTCTACTCGGTACTTTGCGGTGACCTAAAGGGAAAGATATCTGAAAAGACACATACGGCTGAATCACTTTGCAGTACAGCAGAAACGGATACAGCAGTTTAAAGCAACTATAGTTTAAAACAAAAATAATTGCTGAGAGTTTTTAATAGATACTTTTCCCCTTCGTCCTTCTGGCATTTTTAACTCTCAAATTTGCCCACACTGAGCCTCCAGCAATTCACCAGTTGCAAGATAAGTTGTTCCCAGCATAGGTTTCTGCTCTGGTACTTATGCCATATAAGCTATTAGTTTTATGTGTCCGATTATTTCTCAAATTTGGAGGGCAGAGGTTTGCCTTGTGATCTCAGTTCTCTAATAATTTTTAATTTTCAGGTTGTTCAATATTTTACATGTACTGCAGCAAAGAGTGATGACTTCCAAGCTTCCTTCATGCTTGGAAGGAAACTGGAAGTGCAATGTTTTAATTTATATTCTTTTTCAAAAAATATTATTTAACTCATTTTTCTTTCCAAATTTTGCATCAGATTGTATTGTCATGTTTTATTATTAAGAATGAATTAATAGAATCCCATATAGTCCTTTGCTATGTGACAGTTACTTTTAAAAATGGTACTAAAGTGCATGGTTTATATGAAAAATATGATACACTAAAATGACCATAAATTGCCGTAAACCTATATAGGTATATAATGATGTAAAAAACAAAACCGAATTTAAAAATTATCATCAATGATATATTTGTTTTACCAATACCTTGAGAAAAATATCATTATTATAACATACATTTTAACACTATTTCATTTCTTATGTTCATAGATTTTAAAAAAAATTTTATGATATGTTTATGCAGATTGCACCCCCCAATAATCAGCTATTCTCCTTCATGAACATATCATTTGAGTATACAAAATTTTATTTGGTGCTCAGATTATAGTGAAGTAAATTACTAGTATTTGACATCAGTTTGTGGCAATAAAATTTTGTCATGTGCAAGAGAAACTTCCCAGTGTCCCTAGCAGGGATAGTATTAGATATGAAAAGCTGAGAGTCTGGACTGAGAAGATAGATGTACTGTTCACCCTGTACATTTATAGCTATGTTCATTGGGCAAGTTATTTGGCCGCTCTGGTCTTCAGTTTCTTCATCTATAAAAGTGCTACATAATAGTGCTACTTTCTTATGACTGTCATGAGAATTAGTGATGTCAGTATGTACTGTGCTTTGAGTATTGCCTGACACATATAAGCAGTCTTAAATATACTATAAAACTTATTTTAATATATTCCTTTACATAGAAAATTCATTGTATTAAATCTTTATATCTTGTAGCTATGTATCAAATATATAACCTAAGGAGTCTCTGAGCACTTGCTTTAAGTGTTCGCTTTTTTTTTTTAACTTCCACAATGGTATGCTATTCACAAATCTAGTATTTATTATTGAGCTCAAATCCCAAGGGTATCATTAAGTAATACATAAAAATCATTAGGCCAAAAAAAAAAAATCATTAGGCCACATAACTGTGAAATGTATTTGTAGAACTGTCTTAAGACAAGCTGTATGTTAATACTAAAAAAAATGTCATCCGAGTCCCTACTTTTGTTTCTCTATTTCCTAGTCTTGTCTTTCCTTTCTCTTTGCATCCTGGTCTCATTCTTTTTTCTGCAGACGGGCTCTTTCAAAATGTGTAAGATATGACACTTCCTAGTCATATATTACTGCAAGGATATCCAACCAGTCCATTCTGAAGGAGATCAACCCTGGGATTTTTTTGGGAAGGAATGATGCTAAAGCTGAAGCTCCAGTACTTTGGCCACCTCATGAGAAGAGTTGACTCATTTGAAAAGACCCTGATGCTGGGAGGGATTGGGGGCAGGAGGAGAAGGGGACGAGCGAGGATGAGATGGCTGGATGGCATCACGGACTCGAAGGACGTGAGTCTGAGTGGACTCCGGGAGTTGGTGATGGACAGGGAGGCCTGGAATGCTGCGATTCATGGGGTCGCAAAGAGTCGGACACGACTGAGCGACTGAACTGAACTGAACTACTTAAAAATGAACCAAGAGAATAGAGAATATCTGTTTTTTAATACAAGGAGGGAAATCGAGATGTTTCTTTTTTCCCATCTTCATAGAAAACACCAAGAGATGGTATCTTATTGGTCAAATTGGCTCACTTGCCTCTCTTTGTGTTGGGAGGGTATGATGGACTCTCAGTCCTCTCACAGCAAAATGGACATGCAGAGATAGTTCCTAAATGAGACAGTGCTGTGTAGGCCATAGCACACATAACTTCTAAAAGGAATGTGGAAAATTGTAAAATTATTTTCACTAAATGATATCCTCAATACACATTGCTATTTTTAAGGCTAATTTGATTTCTTACCTGAGGAGATTAATATATTTCAAAAAATACTACCATAAATAATAAACAGATAAACTGCATGGAAAACAAAAAGACATGCATATTCCTTTATATATTGAGTTGGCCAAAGAGGTGTTTTTTTTTTTTTTTCCTGTAAAATGTTCCAGAACATTTTGGCCAACCCAATAGATCCTAAACAAATACATTTTCATGTTTGAAAATTTAATAATAGTTACCATGGAAGAACTTTTTTAG
The DNA here is from genome assembly GCA_006408695.1 of Aepyceros melampus. NCBI lineage: Eukaryota > Metazoa > Chordata > Mammalia > Artiodactyla > Bovidae > Aepyceros > Aepyceros melampus. Next base: position 145,894 of record SJXQ01003681.1, on the reverse strand, counting down.
ATTATTTAAGCTAATTTCTCTCTTGACCTTAGTTTTAGAAAGAAAAAAATCAAGTTAGAGTTTCAGTGATTTGCTTCTGTTCAAATAATTTGATAAACTTGTGGGCAAAGAGGTGAACTTTAAAATTTTTCTAAATGATGTTTGGATAACTAAATTCTAGAGCTAGACAGGTCATAAATATAACTGAGTTTCTCTTCTTCCTAAAATGGTTCTATGAATAATGATATTGGTATTTGTGTTTCCCTCATGGTCAAAGGGTTATGAAAATGGGCCGTAGTTAATCAGAATGATTTAATCTTTTGACCATGCTCAATTATGAATATGAATACACACATATGAATATGTTCAATGTTAGAAGTTACTGACATTCTTATGACTTAGTGTGGTGTCTACCCATTAACGTGATAGCGATAATAAGATATTCTAAAACACCCAGTGAACTTTCATTTAGTCTGATTGAAATTGAGATTATAGTTAAGATCTGCTGACTTGTTTTCAGTACATGACTTATTTCAGTGATTCCTCTTAAAATATTAAAGCACAATCTTAGTGTAATTCTTATGTAATAAAGAATTTGGCTGGTCTTTGTATCCAGTTCCTGGGAAGAAGTCTCCAAATTCTGGATATTTCCTCCTTTGTGGAGAGGGTTTTATCCATGGTGAGACTCTCAGATCACACTTGGGTCTATGCTAATGAGGTGACTCACGTGGATCCAAAGATTGTTTTAGGAAGGGACTGGGCATACCAGAGAGGCCAGCCATGTGGGATTAGGTAGAGTTTTGAGGCACATTGTATCAGTTCAACCTCCAAGGAAGAAATGAGGGCTGGAATCCAGTTTAAACACATGACCAATGATTCAATCAATCATGCCCACATAATAAAATCCAATAGAAACTAAGAACATCCAAGGCTCAGGTATGCTTCCTAGTGGGTATTATATATTGATATGCCAAAGGACTAAGGTCCGTCTAGTCAAGGCTATGGTTTTACCTGTGGTCATGTATGGATGTGAGAGTTGGACTGTGAAGAAGGCTGAGCGCAGAAGAATTGATGCTTTTGAACTGTGGTGTTGGAGAAGACTCTTGAGAGTCCCTTGGACTGCAAGGAGATCCAACCAGTCCATTCTGAAGGAGATCAACCCTGGGATTTCTTTGGAAGGAATGATNTCCATGGGATCGCAAAGAGTCGACACGACTGAGCGACCGAACTGAATTAAACTGATGTCATAAATTAAAATAATTTAGTTTAATCATAAAACATCTGTGCCTTAATCGCTTTCCCTAAAGAGGTTTATGATTGAAAAGTAAGATTGACCAGGAATCGATGCGAAACTAATGAACATAAAGCGTGTATCTTAAAGGATCAAGCTGGGGAGAGAGCCTCGTGTAAAATGTTCTTCTTTTGTTACGTAGAAGCCGAGGCCAACCTAAGCTAAGATTCAAGGAGAAGCTGAGTTCACATCCCTTCCACCGCCCCAAACTTCCCGCTGTAACACAGGTTTAGAACATTAACCAAAGTCGTGAGTGATTCACGAGCCAGTTCATTCCAAGGCGTTTACAAAGCTTCAGATTCCTAACACCACTTTTATCAGTCAGAGTCTGACAGAAAATCCGCCTAAGCCAGGTGGTGGAGGTGCCTGTAATGAATGAATGAGCGGGAGCGTCCAGGCTGACCTCGGGACGCCAGCCCGGGAGAGGCGCGGCAGCGGAGCGCGCCCCTGTCTGGCTGCTGAGCCTGGAGGGGAGGCCTGGCCGTCGGGCCGGGATCCGGGCTGCAGAGGCCGCGGGGCGGGCAGCCCGCGCCTGAAGTGAAGCGGCTTCTGCAGAGGAGCCCGCCCGGCCCTGGAGGCGCAGTCCCGAGGGTGCAGGCGGGCTCGTGCCGCGCCCGCGTTCCCACCCGCGCCGTTGCTCCCCGGCCAGAACTGCCCGCGCAGAGAGGACCCAGCGATTCTGCTGACACCGGTCAACCCTGCCGGACCGAAGAAAAGGGCGGAAAAAGAGAGTGGGGAGTACCCGGCACGTTCCTCCAGCATATAGATCACCTCTCAGAGTTCAGGAGTCATGAATAAAAAATGGACATAGTAATTAAAAATAAATCAGGCACAAATTTATATACACGGACTAGAGTCGTTTGCAAAGATGTTTTCCAGCATGCCTTCCCTTCTTTTTTATTCATTTCAGTTCAGTCGCGCAGTCGTGTCCGACTCTTTGTCACGACTGAGCGACTGAACTGAACTGAACTGAGCTGTAAAGGCTGAGCTTCCCTGGTGGCTCAGATGGTAAAGAATCTGCCTGCAATGTAGGAGACGTGGGTTCAATCCCTGGCTTGGGGAGATCCCCTGGAGGAGCAGATGGCAATCCACTCCAGTGTTTTTGCCTGGAGAATTCCATGGACAGAGGAGTCTTGTGGTCTACAGTCCATGAGGTCACAAAGAGTCAGACACTACTGAGTGACTAAACCCAGCACCGAGCAGTGAAGCCTAGACAAAGTGGAACTGGGTTCCCCTCTCACAGGCGCGAAGGAAAGGGACCAGCATTGGGACATTAGGAGATGCCTACCTAAATTGATAGGTAAAAACCAGCCTTCTTCTTACCTGAGAGAAAAGGCCTCCTCTGCCAATCAGAAGCCCCATGCTTTTGCAGTCGTGGTGGATTTGATTTACTTCTTCACGGGGAAGAGGCTGGTGGCTCTCCTGTAAATACATTTAAAAAATATTCTATGTTTGATGTTTGAACAATTAAAGACATTATTTCCAAGAGAAATTAAAAGCAACTGAAGCAACCAATGCTCTACTCTCCCTTTCAATCTCTCTCCCCCTATAATTGAATAAAGCTGTTAATTTCTGGATCAGATTTATTTTGGGGGGCGGCATTATTAAAACTATTTGTTTTTTATCCCAATTCATCCCAGATTCCCAAAGACAAGACGAAGTTGAATGCAGATCACCAGTGAATCTTGGCGCTGCAGGTGGTTACCCCAGGAGGTTGATTCTGTAATAGCCATGTTTGGAGCCTGCTTTATTTGTGTGGAAATTGTCCTCAACTCTTCACTTGGTTTTGTACCTGTAAAAAGTTCATTTCAGAGCCCAGGATATGGCTTAGAAGTTGCACAAGGGCATGAACAGCCCAAGCTCTCCCTGAGCCACAGCACAGCCGGGGCAGCTACAGTGGGGCCCTGTGTCCTCGTCTTCCCTCCTTGTGGAATTTGCTCTTTTTCACCCAGACTTAACACTCCAGGATCAGGAGAGGTAAGCTCTCTGGAAACCCAGCGGTTGTTTTAGGTCTCATGGCATCTGAAGGCAGTGACTACTTGTGGGCCCAGGCTTGCCAGCACCCGTCTGATGACACTGGACTGGGGACGCCAATGCTCCCTCCATAGTCAAGTCTGACCCTGCATCGGCATCATCTGGAAGCCATTTTGAACTACAGACATTTAGACCTCAGGTCAGGCCTATTGATTACTTGGGGCAGGGCTTTGGCTTTGTTTAGTCGTTAAGTCATGTCCAGCTCTTTTGCCACCCCATGGGCAGTAGCCCGCCTGGCCCTTCTGTCCGTGAGATTTCCCAGGTAAGAATGCTGGAATGGGTTGCTATTTCCTTCTCCAAGGGGTCTTCCTGGCTCAGGGATTGAACCTGCACTGGCGGGTGGATTCTTTACCACTGAGCCACCTGGGAAGCCTGTAGAGCAGAGCTTAGGCATCTGTGTTTGTAAACGCTCTTCAGATGCTGGGCTGTGATCCCTCTGAGAGCGCTGAGCACTGTCATCGCCGCTGGCCTCTCTTCTATGGCACAGCCCTAACAGCATCAGTGTGGCACAGCCCTGACAGCATCAGAACTGGGTCTGGCTCTCTGGCTTCAATGGCATGGTCCGGGCTCATGGGCCAGCCCCTGCGATCCCTGTGAGGTGGAGGAGGGCTCCCTCCCGTGCTCCCTGCTTCATTTTTCTGCTCTGGGCTTCCCATCTGCCTTCCCCTATGCTTGGGTATCCATCCCCTTGCCCCATCCACCCTGAATCCTTTCCTGGTTAGGTGTCAGTGGCTGAGCACAGACTCAGACTGTACACTCCAGAGAGGTCTCTATTCTCTGTCTGTTGTGAAGCTTTAAGACTAGGAAAATATTATTCAAACGTTCAGACAAGAGGACTCGTGATGGGATAAAAGACTAGGATCACCTTATTGATCCAAAATGTTGTCCTGCTTGTCCCTGAGGCTCTCATGAGGGAAGACTAAAACACGGCAATATAATTAGGGCTAAATGGTGAAAGGGCTTTCTGGGTAGCTCAGCTGGTAAAGAATCCACTTGAAGTGTGAGAGACCTGGGTTCAGTCCCTGGCTTGGGAAGATCCCCTGAGGAGGGCGTGGCAACCCGCTCCAGGATTCTTGCCTGGAGCATCCTGAGGAGCCTGGTGGGCTACCGGCCATGGGATCACCAAGAATCACACACGACTGAGCAGCTAAGCACAGAACAGCACAAACTGGGAAGACTAGAAAGAAGTCGCGTATGGTTTAGGGGGTGAGAGTTCAGAGGTCAAGAAGGGTTCCTGAGGGGCAGCTGGGTTGCTGGGGTCTGGGTGGCCATCAAGGGCCTGGGGAGGGACTTTAGTCTCACCCTGGTCTGAGCCAGCACCCTCTCTGCTCCTCTGTCCTTTTTTATCACTCTCTACCGTCTATGGGGTCGCACAGAATCAGACACAATTGAAGCGACTTAGCAGCAGCAGCAGCAGCAGCAGCAGCAGCAGCAACAGCAGCCTCAACTGCCAAGACTAATTGACCATCTTGCAGCCATACGCAGAGCACGGCTGAAAACATCTAACAAGGCAAAGCCACAGGACAGCCTGACCCGGCTCCGTGCTTGAACCAAAGTTCCAGCAGCCTCATAATCAAATAGGCATGTTAGTAACTAGCCTCTTCTTGAGCTTCATGTTTATTTTGTTTTTGTTTTTCAACTTGTTTTGAGAGGGTAGGTTTTCATTTAAATAGTATAAAAGTATTCATGATTATTGGGAAAAACTCCTTAAAGCAGTATAGACATGCATTTAGTAAAAATTGGAAGTTTCTCTTCCTAAAATCCTACTCCTAGGATTTACTAACAGGATCCCACTGCCTGTTAGTAATTTGGTGTGAACGAGACAAAATTTTTTATGCATACAAATGCATTTAAATGCACATTTTAAAAATAATTCATCCTTTTATGATATTTTGCCCTTGCTTTGAACAATTTACAATGTGTCCTGAACATCTTTTCATGTCAATGTATCTGGACCTAGTTTTTTATTTATTTTTTAAAATTAATTTATTTATTTTAATTGGAGACTAATTGCTTTACAATATTGTAGTGGTTTTTGCCATATATTGACATGAATCAGCCATGGGTGTACACGTGTTCCCCACCCTGAGCCCCCCTTCCATCTCCCTCGCCATCCCATCCCTCAGGGTCATCCCAGTGCACCAGCCCTGAGCACCCTGTCTCATGCATTGAACCTGGACTGGCGATCTGTTTCACATATACATGTGAAATATGTATACATGTTTCAATATACATGTTTCAATGCTATTCTCTCAAATCATCCCACCCTCATGGACCTAGTCTTTTTAAAGACTGCCTAGTATTTTGTCTCTTGTTGGTAGAGCAATTTGTTTCATCTCCTATTTTTGAACATATATGTGGTTTTCTATTTTTGTTTATGATCATAAACAATATTGTAAACATCCTTGCTTATTTATATCTATACACATCTGTGAATATTTCTCTAGGACACATCTCTACAGATGAATTTCTGTCCAAAGGGCTGTAGCCAGTTCAAGTACATGGGAGTTTTAAATCTGGGTTATATTGTACAGCATCAATACATCATATGCATCAATACAGCATCAAAGCCAAGTTCTGTACTGTTTCAATTACATGAAAGTGGTCTGAAGGGTTGCAGGGGCCTGAAATCAATCAATCAACACTGGTAAAGTGTCCACCATCTGTGTATTTCCTGGCCTCAAAAGCATATAATTTACATACGAAAAGAAGATATTAGTACTTGAAAATTGAGTCAACAAGTACATGATTCCAAAGATCCTTTCAAAGGAGCTCTTTAGACAGAGAGTAGGAGAGGGATTCTCTGAAGGCTGGAGCCCCTTTAGACAGGAGAAACAAAGGCAAGCTTTAAGGAGGAGGTGTGGGGAAGAGTCAGATCTTGAAAAAGGCTAGGATTTCCAAAGCTAGGTACAGAGAAGAGAGTACCATATTCCGTGACTGGGGAAAAGTCTGAGCAGTATTTGAATGTACTGTCATTGAGGGGCAATGGATAGAATTAGTGATAGAGAAGTTCCTTCAGACCCCATGCTTACAACTGCTGAAGGGCAGAGAGAAGAGGAAAAGAGCTCATTCTATATACACTATGTTATAGCCTGTCTTCTTTTTTCCATAATACAGTTTGCACATATTCCCATTTCACACATATTTCTGTGCCACATAGTATGGCTGTACCATCACTTAGCTTGTTTGGTACCAATGGCCATTTGGGAGAGTTCTGATGTTTTCCTAGGACAATGAACGTTTCTGTACACATGTCTCGAAGCACACAGTAATTGGGTCTGGACTAGCGGCAAAGGGAGGAGTGCCTTCTCTCTCATGGGGCTTTCCTTGGGGGATTCTGGGCTTTGAGGAGCCTAGATATCCTTGAGGGAGCTCCTGGGTTGGGAGAGGACTGGAATGGACTCAACTGAACTTTAAAACAGTCTTTGACAGGGCCCCAAGCTGAAGATCTGTGAGCCAGAGGGCCTGCTCTTATATTACAGTACTCTTATTTTTCTGTTGTCTTCCCGTAGCTTTCAAATCTTAAACATTCCAGCCTTGTACTGTCTCTGCTGTGTAGTGTTAAGGGAAAAAGTCTTATATCCATGGTCTGGGCTGAATATTGAAAGAATTGAGCGTCAGACCTTCTAAGTTAGGATGGTTTGGTGAGAGCAAACAGCAAGACATCTCCCATGGATAAGAATTAGGGGGAAGGCATCAATCTGACTGTTTCTTCCCGTGCCAGAATTCTCCTGCTGTCACTCTCCTCTGAGGATCTAGATTTTACTTTTATGGAGGATTGGGATGATTTCCCTCTGAGAGAGATGGGAATACCAGACCACCTGACCTGCCTCTTGAGAAATCTGTATGCAGGTCAGGAAGCAACAGTTAGAACTGGACATGGAACAACAGACTGGTTCCAAATAGGAAAAGGAGTACGTCAAGGCTGTATATTGTCACCCTGCTTATTTAACTTATATGCCGAGTACATCATGAGAAATGCTGGACTGGAAGAAACACAAGCTGGAATCAAGATTGCCAGGAGGAATATCAATAACCTCAGATATGCAGATGACACCACCCTTACTGCAGAAAGTGAAGAAGAACTAAAGAGCCTCTTGATGAAAGTGAAAGAGGAGAGTGAAAAAGTTGGCTTAAAGCTCAACATTCAGAAAATGAAGATCATGGCATCCAGTCCCATCACTTCATGGGAAATAGATGGGTAAACAGTGGAAACAGTATCAGACTTTATTTTTTAGGGCTCCAAAATCACTGCAGATGGTGACTGCAGCCATGAAATTAAAAGACGCTTACTCCTTGGAAGAAAAGTTATAACCAACCTAGATAACATATTCAAAAGTGGAGATATTACTTTGCCGACTAAGGTCCGTCTAGTCAAGACTATGGTTTTTCCAGTAGTCATATATGGATTTGAGAGTTGGACTGGGAAGAAGGCTGAGCACCGAAGAATTGATGCTTTTGAACTGTGGTGTTGGAGAAGACTCTTGAGAGTCCCTTGGACTGCCAGGAGATCCAACCAGTCTATTCTGAAAGAGATCGACCCTGGGATTTCTTTGGAAGGAATGATGCTGAAGCTGAAACTCCAGTACTTTGGCCACCTCGTGCGAAGAGTTGACTCATTGGAAAAGACTCTAATGCTGGGAGGGATTGCGGGCAGGAGAAGGGGACAACAGAGGATGAGATGGCTGGATGGCATCACTGACTCCATGGGCATGGGTCTGGGTGAACTCCGGGATTTGGTGATGGACAGGGAGGCCTGGTGTGCTGGGATTCATGGGGTGGCAGAGAGTTGGACATGACTGAGCGACTGAACTGAACTGAACTGGACTGGGACGACTTCCTGCTGACATGGACCCTAGGGGCAGCAGGAGGAACTGTGGGAAAGATTCGAGAAACATGGTGAAGAAAGAATCAATAAGACTTGACATTAGAAATAAGGAGAGAGAAGGAGCCACAGACTATTTGGTGGTTTTGAGGCTGGGGAATTGGGAGAAGACTGGAGATACAGATCAGAAACAGTAACCTTGGGAAGAATCACTGGCTTAAAGGAAAATACTAAATTCAGTTGTCGTCATATTGAGTTTGAGATCACAGTGGGGTATGTCATCAGAAAGTCGCATTCCACCTGGTTATCTGAGAGATTAAAGTCCATTTACAAATAAATACAAAACCCTCTAAATCTTTAACATCCTCACCCAAACCATCACCACAGCCTTCTCCTGACTTTTCCCTGCTACTAGCTCTCTGGGATGCCTGCCCCTTCCCAAATAATTCTCCCCTTCTTTGTATTTCTAATGCGAAATAATCAGTCATTGCTGATGCTCTTTGCCTACTCTGGCAAGAATACTATCAGCTCCCTTTTCCAAATTCTCCTCCTTACTCCTCTAGAACTCCCCTTGTTTATACTCAATGCTCTCTGTCACGCTCAGTTGCGTCAGTTGTGTCTGACCTTTGCAAACCCATAGGCTGTAGCCAGCCAAGATCCTCTGTTCATAGGATTCTCCAAGCAAGAATACTGGAGTGGGTTGCCATGCTCTCCTCCAGGGGATCTTTCTAACCCAGGGATCAAACCTGTGTCTCCTGCATTGGCAGGTGGATTCTTTACTGCTGAGCCACCGGGGATGCCCCAACACTCTCTACTCATTTCTAATGAGCTTCACTGAGTCTTGCAGTCCTTGCCTGCTCTATCTCAATGAATGAGCTTGTAGCCAAGGCTTCCTGCCTTAATTCTTGCTGCCCCAAGAAGCTACAGAGAGACCGATGGATCACCACCTACCTTATCCTTCACCATTTCTATTCCTATCATGAGACCTTTGCCTCGGACATCTCCTACAATTTCAAATTCATCCCGCAGCTTAGCCAACTTCAGCAACATATAGGTGCCAACTTCTTGGCTATTTTCTTGTAGATTTTCTTCTTTAATCACCTGTTGAGAGAAACCCCAAATGAATTTCCATTTAAACAGTTTTAAAAGGGCCTGAGAAATAAATGTATGTGACCTGTTTACAAAACTTGACCAGACAAATGGAATCCAAAGTCATGTGGCCATACCTCATCTCATAGAAAGATCTGCTGTAGGGAGAAAAAAAAGGCTTGGTAGAGGGAACACTTCCCTCATACCCTTCTCATCTTCAGGAGTGGGTAAACATTTAGGGAAAAATAAGAGAGACATCTTAACATTGGGCTCTGTGTGGGCCCAGAGTCAGGGCACCTGAGAGATAAAAGGATTTTCACCTACTTCCGCTCACAGCAGAGATCTGTGATTCTTTTCTTTTTTAAACTTTTTATTTTGTACTAGAGCTGATTAGCAATGTTGTAATCATTTCAGGAGAACAGCACAGGGACTCAGACATACATATACATGTATCCATTCTCCCCCAAACTCCCCTTCCATCTAGGCTGCCATATAGCATTGAGCAGAGTTCCCTGTGCTGTACAGTAAGAGACGTGTGATTCTGGACCACATATGAGAATCCACTATACTTATAACCAGCCGATAGTAACTGCATGACTGCAGGCAGAACTTGACGTTTTTAAGACCTCCGTGTTCACCTCCATCCTACCTGCCAAATTGTTTGAGGTGACACAGCACTTAAAGAACACTCGGCATTTCTACAGAATGAAATAAATGTCACATCCTGCCCACACTTTCTCTTTTTGAGATTTAGTCATATTTGAATATACTTTTTCATTGGAAAGAGCATCTTTTACTTATTTTTGTTGAAAAATACTTTTAAATTTATTTTTTTTTGAATAAGTGAAACATGTGCTTTGTTCAAACACCACAAAGTACATTATGCAAAGAGCAGAATGAGCCTCACTGATCCTTGTCCTCCAGCCACTAAGTTTCCCTCCCCACAAACAACCACTGTTAATAATTTCTTGTGCAGTCTTTCAGAAGCTATGTTACACTTATTTAAGCAAGCACTATTATGCATATAATACATGCATGCTAAGCCCCTTCAGTCATGTCTGACTCTTTGTGATGCTATGGACTGCAGCTTGTCAGGCTCCTCTGTCCAAGGGATTTTCCAGGCAAGAGTACTGGAGCAGGTTGCCATGCTTCCTTTTTTTTTTGAATAAGTGAAACATGTGCTTTGTTCAAACACCACAAAGTACATTATGCAAAGAGCAGAATGAGCCTCACTGATCCTTGTCCTCCAGCCACTAAGTTTCCCTCCCCACAAACAACCACTGTTAATAATTTCTTGTGCAGTCTTTCAGAAGCTATGTTACACTTATTTAAGCAAGCACTATTATGCATATAATACATGCATGCTAAGCCCCTTCAGTCATGTCTGACTCTTTGTGATGCTATGGACTGCAGCTTGTCAGGCTCCTCTGTCCAAGGGATTTTCCAGGCAAGAGTACTGGAGCAGGTTGCCATGCTTCCTTCCTTCCTTCAATCCTGACCCAAGGATTGAACTCACATCTTTTATGTCTCCTGCATTAGCAAGGGTGGGGTGGGGTTCTTTACCACTAGCACCAAGTGCTATTATTCATATAATTATTCAATCCTTTTCCAACAGATGAGACCACAGGCAAAAATCAATGGGCTAATGCTGAACCACAGCTGAATCACCTAGTTAGAATTGCACAGAAGTCATTTGCTCTTTTGTCTTTTCATTTATGACAGTACAACAAATGTAAGAAGGCATATACAGGACAGGACCTAAATTCAACTGACATCAAAAATTGCCATTGGTCATCATCCATAAAACACCAATCAAATCACAAAAGAAATTCCAGTGCTGCCAACTAGCTAGGGGAATTCTTATGTTTCCCATGTGTGTGAGGTTTATTATATATTATTTCATATCCAATACATGAAGCACTGATAGTAGATCTCAAAAAAAAAGGGAGAGGGAGCAGAATAATAACTGGAAATCTAAACTTAAATTCATGGACTAGGAATTAACTCTCCACTTTAATTATGTCATGTGGTAGCGTCCTGATAATATGTGTGTAGTTTTGAAGTAGTTGTTTGGTGAAATGAGTGATGTTGACACAGCTGCTGGAACGTACCTCAAGGACAGCTGAACCAATGGCGCAGGCCATGGGGTTCCCCCCAAAGGTATTGAAGTGAAGCAGGCGCTTGGCTAAGGACTTGGCAATCTCTAGGGGGAGAAAATAAAAGGTGGATAAAGAGTGACACATCTATAATTTCTCACATGCCACTTGGATTATATTTACTTTCATGTTGTAGAAAGGTGTTTACAATATATTTCATGGCATCCAATTCATTTGTCACTCACCAGATAGTGATGTTATGGATGGAACTGTCTCTCCCCTTGGGGATCCCCAACTCATATGTTGAAGCCCTAACCCCCAATGCAACTCCCTAGAGGCAACTAAGGTCATAAGGGTGGAGCCCTAATCTAATAGGATTGGTGCCCTCATAAGAAGAAAGACCAGAGCCCTTTCTCACTGCAGAAAAGGACACATTAGGACACAGCCAGAGGGTCGTCTGCAAGAGAGATCTCACCAGAACTCAACTGGGCTCTTACCTTGACCTTGGACTTTAGCCTCTAGAACTGTGGGAAGATAAATGTCTGTTGTTTAAGCCACCCAGCCTGCAATATCTTTTTATGATAGACCAAGCTGATGAATACAATAGATAAGGAAAAATTGCTTGTTTACTCCATGAGAAGTTTACTAATAAAATCTTCAATGTGTTGTGTGAATTTAAAAGTACTTTAAAACTTGATTTATGGGAACTTACATGAATTCTCATTAGTTAGCCTTTTTTCTGTATTCCACTCTTGGGACCAAGAAGGAAATATTTTTTAAAACTCTCATAGCAAGGATTTCATAACAATCTCCAGATGGTTTGAGGGTGAAAATATATATTCGGTTCATTATAGTTCACTTTCAACACCATCTTTCCTCATTTGATAAAAGCACTGAAATATTACAAGGCACTTAATTATCCTTGGAGTGTCTCAAGTGTGCTTGCTATTGGTGGAAAAAATAAATGAAATAATCTTAAGATTTTCAATAATAAGTGGTTCATAAAAGTATTCTCTGTAAAACTTCACTAAACTGGGTAATAAAATTAATTCTAATGTTCATTTTATAGACTGTTTAGCTAAGTGAGGTTGTATTGTATTTAGTTGTTGATGATCAGCAGAGAAAACTATCACTCTGGAGGCTGATCTATAGGTTATTGGGGTGGCAAGACTAAGTTGGAGATTCTTCAAGAATATGACTCCTTGGAAACTTTAGCTTTAAACTTTAACTGGCTTCAGGTTGGTTAACACGGATCTCTTGTGTTGGATTTGGTTTTGGTTTTGTTTTTGTCTAGGCACATTTGCCTAGACCTTGTCAATGTAGTAGAACCCTACATCTCAATGTGAGGCTGGGAGAATTGGTCTTCCCTACAGCAAAGAGCAAAAAGGGCTGGTTTTCTTCCATCTCTTCCACAATCTGGCAAACAGACTGTTTCCCTTTAACATTACTTGCATGTAGAAATGCATGTGTAGTTTCCATGACGGTCCCCAGCCCACACTAGGTACAATACACATGTTTTCTATGACTGGGGATGCAGGGAGCCCAGAAGCAGACACAAACTGCCCATGGTTCCTACCTGGAGTTGTCACGAGTGCTGCCATGGGAAAGCCATTCCCAATCCCTTTAGCCATGGTGACAATATCTGGCAGGACATCGTGTGTTTGGAAGCCCCAAAAGTGAGAGCCCAGCCTTCCAAATCCTGTCTGCACCTGATGGAAACAAATCCAAAATCACCGGGAGCTTTATGAGAAATGCTGGTTTTCCTGACTCTCTGGTGTCTTTCCTTCTCTTCTATCTTCTCCTCCTTAATATCATCATCACCACCATCCTTGTACTATGATGGAAAAAGCACCATGCTTGAGCTTTTAGGCACCAAAAGCTGTTTGCTAGTTACTCTAGACATCTTTCTTAACTCCTCTGGACCTATGTTAGCTCTGTTGAGTGGAAACACTTAATAGCAATACATCACAGGGTTGTGGTGCTGCTGCTGCTCTGCTAAGTCGCTTCAGTTGTGTCCGACTCTGTGTGACTCCATAGACGGCAGCCCACCAGGCTCCCCCGTCCCTGGGATTCTCCAGGCAAGAACACTGGAGTGGGTTGCCATTGCCTTCTGCAATGCATGAAAGTGAAAAGTGAAAGTGAAGTCGCTCATTCGTGTCCGACTCTTAGCGACCCCAGGGACTGCAGCCAACCAGGCTCTTCCATTCATGAGATTCTCCAGGCAAGAGTACTGGAGTGGGGTGCCACTGGGTTGTATAAATAATGCATGTGGAAAAGGTTGCTGTGATTAGCAATCCTGAATAAGGCCCCTCTGTGGGAAGGCTGCGTCTGCCCCCTGCTGGATGAGGCAGTAATTACAGCATGCAGACTGGCGCTGGGGCAGCTGCCATTCAGCCCAGACAGGCTGATTGTCTTCTTCCCTGCGGTGTCTTTTTCTTCCTGAGAATCACTCATGAGGAGGACTCAGTAAAGCCGGTTAACTCAGGATGGAACTAAGCTGACTGCAGTTGTTCTGTTCATGCTGTTTCCTCTTCCTAGAAGACCCTTTCCCTGCTCTGTCTCTCTCTAATGCCTCTTGTTCTTCAAAACATGGTTTCCTCACTATCTGGGCTAGGAAGATTTTCCTACAAGGCACCTGGGCTGCCATCAGAACCTCTCACCTACCTTGGACTATTATCACCAGAGTACATGTCTAACAGGGTTTCCCAGGTGGTGCTTGTGGTAAAGAACACACCTGCCAATGCAGAAGACACAGGCATGGTTTAGATCTCTGGGTCGGGAAGATCCCCTGGAGAAGGAAATGGCAACCCACTCCAGTATTCTTGCCTGGAGAATCCCATGGACAGAGGAGCCTGGCAGGCTACAGTACAGAAGGCTGCAAAGAGCTGGACATGACTGAAGTGTTTAGCATGCATACACCCACATGTCTAACAACAGAGACTGTATCTCATTTTTCTCTTTATTCATAATATCTAGCAGAGTGCCTGATAAAAGTAGACACTGTTTGTAGAAAGAATAAAAATGTGGCAGAAGTGCCTAACTAAATAAATGCACACGAATATTCCCATGCAAATTTCTGCCAGAGCCTTTTTTGGTGATGGGTCCTTGATTTCCTTCTGGTTCTCAGTCTCTTGGACTGTCTTTCTCTCTTTCTCTATACACACTGCACTTCTAGGACAGAGGTGTAGGCACTTGAAGCTGATTCTGAAATGCTCTTGAAAGAGTAAGGGTCCTTCTCAGACTTTTTTTTTTTTAATTATTTTTCTGCTCTCTCCAAGGTGCTGTTGCAAAGGCAGATTTGGGGGTTACAATTAGATAAGAGTGAGCAACATAGGAGAAGAGCTTAGATGTGAGAGTCAGACAGACCTGGGCTCGAATCCTGAGTCTCCTAGTTTTGAGTCCCTGAACATAAGCTGATGAATTTGCCCAAAAGAGAGAATGTAAGAAGAGTTCATGGCAAATCCATCCAACTTGCCTATCTATTTTCATTTTTCATTTCACCTAAGTACCATAAATAAATGGTAAAAAAAATCAGATTGCTTGGACAATATATGAAATTATGTAGGGCTATAAACCATGTGAGTCATCTAGGAGGTGTCAGTTCCATAGAATCTTTCAGTTGAGCATAGATGACTCATTCTAAGGTTCATAAACTCAAATGTCTTAGGAGGTAAGAAGCATATAGCCATGAGAGAAGCAGGCTAGGTCCACCTCTATGAATTGGAATGGGAACTATGTGTGCGGATGCCTTGCCTAAAAGCGGTCAATTTCAAATTTAAATCCAGCCCATGCCAGACCAGGAAAGACTGATGGCCAATATGGCCCCATGCTAAGTCGCTTCAGTCGTGTCTGACTCTTTGCAACCCCTGGACTGTAGCCCCCTAGGTTCCTCTGTCCATGGAATTCTCCAGGTAAGAATACTGGAGTGGGTTGCCATGCTCTCCTCCAGGGGATCTTCCCAACCCAGGGATTGAACCTGCATCTCTTATGTCTCCTGCATTGGCAGGCAGCTTCTTTACCACTAGCAGCACCTTGGGAAGCCCTTATTGTAGATTCCAAATTCCTAATTTTTTAGAAGGGAAAGCCAAGGTTAGCTGATTAAGAAGGCATGTGAGATCCCTAGGTGCAGCACTGGCTCTGCCCTCAGGAGTTTCTTCTGTTCCCGCTTTTCCTGCCACCCTTTGTCTTTCGACACCACAGTTTGATCATTCTTGAAAGGTGGGTTGCCCAGTGGTTAGTGTGGTCTTTGAGTCTGGGTGTGAGTTCTGGCCCTGTCCCTACTATCTGCATGATCTTGACAGGCAAATTAACTATCTTGAACTTCAGTTCACTTTTTTTTTCCCCCAATTCAATTCTTTTTGGCTGTACAGCATGACACATGGAATCTTAGTTCCTTGACCAGGAATCAAAGCCACAGCCCCTGTAATGGAGGTGGGATACCCAACCTCTGGACTGCCAGGGAGTCCCTGGAGATACTTTTCAAATATCTGTGATTATGGCCCTCTTATTAGAGGCTGGACTTTTTTTTTTCCTAAGTGTGATTTCCAAACAGATTTTGTTATTAAGGTAAGATGAATGCTGCCAGACTGCCTATACTATTTTGGCAAAAGTTAAGATGAAAACTTGGTTGTGAGGTTAAACTAAGTTTAAGCTGATTCAAATAGGAGTTTTAAAAGTATGTTGAGGAATGGCAATGTCCTAGGCCTGTTAACTTATTTGATAGACTTCACTTGGGATGTTGATATTCTAATCTAGAAATGAACTAATCAGTCAGTGAGTCAAAGATTAACTTATACCCTCATCTTGGAATCTGCAAGTAGATGCTTTCTGCCTGGACTGCAGAGCAGGGTTTAGAGGTTTCTCCCTGTGTTTTTCCTGTCCTGGCTCCATCACATCTACTCCGTGGCCACTCACTTCATCTGCAATGCACACGCCTCCCCGCTCGCGCACCAGCTTGAAGGCTTCCTTTAGAAACCCTTTCGGGTACTGAACAACGCCATTCACCCCCTGCAAAAGACCAAACCAAGAAGACCTAGAATAACAGCATGGGGCCTTGAAAGTATTAAAAAAAAACAACTGAAGACAGATCATGACCAATATTAGCATTAGTAATACTATCAATTTTTGAAACCATTTCTAGAAATGTTTCAACTATGGGTGAATATCTACTCCGTGGCCACTCCTTCATCTGCAATGCACACGCCTCCCCGCTCGCGCACCAGCTTGAAGGCTTCCTTTAGAAACCCTTTCGGGTACTGAACAACGCCATTCACCCCCTGCAAAAGACCAAACCAAGAAGACCTAGAATAACAGCATGGGGCCTTGAAAGTATTAAAAAAAAAACAACTGAAGACAGATCATGACCAATATTAGCATTAGTAATACTATCAATTTTTGAAACCATTTCTAGAAATGTTTCAACTATGGGTGAAAAGAAGAGCCATTCCTCTTAATGCCATGCCTTCTGGGAAATGGTTGCAAATGTGGTCTTTCCTGAGAGTAGAGAAAAATAGATTAAGAGGATTGAGTAAGATTACAGAACGGCTTACCCTGACAGTGTGGGTAATAAGCAACTGAGAACTGCTGGGGTTTTCTATTTTTACAGATTTATAGTTCAGTAGTTTCATCTGTTCAGTCTGGGAGTACAGAAGATGGACTTTTAAAGGTCAGTTGAAAACCAGGGGCCTTCTTTTTTCAAGGGGACGAAGAAAATGGCATAGAGGGACAGAACAGTGATCACTTAAATAATTTGGAAGTCACTAGAATGTATGAGTTAAAATTGATAATTTACAACTGAGTTCAGTTCATGTTTAAGGTTAACACACTTACTTGAATTGGCTCTGCAAAAAATCCAGCAATTGATTTGGCCACAGAAGTGTTCAGAGTATCTTTGAATTGTTCAATATACTGGTCTTTAGCTTGACAGCAGTCTGCAATAAACAAACAAAACAAAACACAGTATTTGAAGATGTGAGAAAGGCATCCAGAAGAATGGGGGGGGGGACATATTAAAAAAGAAATCAGGATAGTAAATTGACTAGAGTCCCTCAAGATACAGTAAAGCAGGATATGGGCATATAGGTTTCTGAAAGGGAAATGTTGTCAGAACAACTTGTGCTTTGTTCTGAGCAACAAGACTAGCCTAGCCACAAAGGTGTAAACAAACCACTTCAGTCATTTCCATCTGGGGAAGAAACACCCCAGGCATCATTGAGTCTGGGATAGATGGCTGTTTCACCTAAGGAAGCCAATTCTCTTGACACAGTAGATTTAATTCAGGTGTAATTACTATGTGGATTTGATTTATTTGGAAATAACTGTTTACTTTGTATTGCCACTTAATCTGATATACCATTTTAAAACTACAAAGTATCTCAGTCTTTATGGTTAGTAAGAATGTTTATATACTAACTCCAATACTTTGGCCGCCTGATGCAAACAGCCAACTCATTGGAAAAGACCCTGATGCTGGGAAAGATTGAAAGCAGAAGAAGGGGATGGCAGAGGATGAGATGATTGGATGGCATCACCGACTCGATGGACATGAGTTTGAGTAAGCTCTGGGAGATGGTAAAGGACAGGGAAGTCTGGCATGCTGCAGTCCATGGGGTTGTAAAGAGTTGGACACGACTTGGTTACTGAACACCACCACCAACAAATATGTTTATAGAACAATGAGAATTCTAAAGAGGAAAGTACTACAGTCATGTAACTTTCATCCACTGTCTCAGGGGAGAGGAAGCAGTCCCCTCTGGAATAGTAAATGTCCCAGAACTAGTGTGTCCCCATATGAGAACCTTCAGAATTTTTATACACACCTGTAATTTGGTGGATAGCACCACATAATCTCTGAATCTAAACCCATATCCATGAATAACAGAAGAAAGGCAGAGGGAGATATGAGTGTGATGGGGGTCTCTGATGAAAGCAGTCAGGGAGGCAAGTCACCATTTACCATCATGATGCTTGCTTAGAGGCATGGATGTGGTCCTGTCTCCTGAAAGCTAGAGATAAGGAATAGAAACCTTCAGCTATCACCATCAACAGTGAGGCATAAATATAGTTTATACTTCAGCTCTTAAAAAGTGAGAAAAACATGACCTGGCCCCAAGCATACTTTTAGGCTACATACAGTGTTTGGAAAATCTTGCTCGACAGCGTTCCCTCATCTTTGGTGAACTGGAATCAAGGGCTCAGGGTTTGAAGAAGGGAATTAATGAAAGGTAATCAAAACCAGATAGTACACTTATTAGCATCATTTATGAAGTTGGACTGTGAAGAAAGCTGAGCGCCAAAGAGTTGATGCTTTTGAACTGTGGTGTTGGAGAAGACTCTTGAGAGTCCCTTGGACTGCAAGGAGATCCAACCTGTCCATTCTGAAGGAGATCAGCCCTGAGATTTCTTTGGAGGGAATGATGTTGAAGCTGAAACTCCGGTACTTTGGCCACCTCATGCGAAGAGTTGACTCACTGGAAGAGACTCTGATGCTGGGAGGGACTGGGGTTAGGAGGAGAAGGGGACAACAGAGGATGAGATGGCTGGATGGTGTCACTGACTCGATGGACGTGAGTCTGAGTGAACTCCTGGAGTTGGTGATGGACAGGGAGGCCTGGCGTGCTGCGATTCATGGGGTCGCAAAGAGCTGGACTCAACTGAGTGACTGAACTGAACTGATGTTTGACGGGCAGGATATAGTAAACAAATGAATCTGTGCCCCTGGAGATTGAAATTTTCTATTTTTATTCAGAAAGGAAAAGAAAACAACCAAGGATGACCTTAGGGGATGAATTATACATATGTTCAAAGGATATAATTTGGGAATTTAGCAAGACCATTTGTCACTTGAGAAATCCAAGTGTGGAGCAAAATCAACCCTAATGGCTTAAATTTGGACAAAACAAGCATGAAGAAGATTTTGCTTGAACCTGTGCTAGACCTTTTATAAAATTTTCCTCCACTATGCACAAGTTCAGCAATGTGAGTCATCAGCTGTCACTGGCTTTTTCCTTCCTTGGCTCATTGCTGTAAGCCCAGGTCTGGCCACCTCTGGAGAGAGACCTGGTGTAGTGGTGTCATCATGACAACATCAAGCAGGTGGAGAGGGACTGCTCTCCTGGATGTTATCCAGGAAATGGCATAAAGAGGGAAGTGTTTTCATTTTATCTGCTGGGATAGAAAGGGTTCGGCTTCCCAGGTGGCACTTGCGGTAAAGAACTCGCCTCCCAGTGCAGGAGACATAAAAGATGTGGTCCCATCCCTGGGTTGGGAAGATCCCCTGGAGGAGGACATAGCGACCCACTCCAGTATTCTTGCCTGGAGAATCTCATGGATAGAGGAGTCTGGTGGGCTATAGTCCATGGGGTCGAAAAGAGTTGGACATGACTGAAGTGACTTAGCATGCATGCACACAAAGAGTTAAGTAAAAGTGAGGAGCCAGGAAAGAACAATTTTTAAGGAAAAGGGAGCTTGTGTTTCAAGAGGAGAAAGAGAAATGATGTGATCAGTATGAGGTTAGGAACATTATGTGGGCAGAGGGTTGAGAGGTGCTTTTCATCCCAAGGTATATCTGACATTCAGGGACTGAAATGAACAGCTAGAAAGAAAACATCCTTAGGAGGAGGTGGAGGAGAGTAGGAACTCTACCACACACATATTGGATTCTCGCCCAGACTGATGAGGGGAGAGGTGACATCCTGCTCAGGTGAAAAAAATGCCCCCTGTCAAACCTGGCATCTTTATGTGTTCAGTGAGTGAACTCTAAGAGGACCTAAGAACTGGAAACTTCTCTATGCCAAGTAATTTATATGTTGGGATGTATTTACAAAGATATATAAATATACCTGTTTACAGCAAAGACCCAACGCTTCTCAAGCCTAATAGCACTAAAGGAGGCTGATATCACTTCTTGTATAAAGAGAGGGTATTAGTCTTGTCTCTTGAAGATATGAGTGAAGAAAACAGCTGACTTCAGATGTGCCAAAGACCACAGTTCCGAGAGGCAGAAATGTCTGGCTGTCACTGTCACTTAGCCTCCAGAGACCACTAGAGAGATGACCCTGGGGTCCTCGTATTTTCAAGTTGGCCCGGCAGAGAGGAGAAGGCTGAAAAGAGGGAGGAGGCAGAGGATGAAGAGAGAGGGACACCGAGCTAGGAGGGAAGGGAAGGACCATGTCTCCTGCCTCCAAGGATCTGCGCTGATGCACTTGCAGTTGGATGGACATCTGTGAGGTTCAGCCAACTAATTTTAGTTTTTGGTGCCACATGGAAGTGGGTGCAGGCATAGTAGCCCTTGGCATTGCCACAGTCTGCCTGTCTTTACAAAAGTTTTCTTTCTGGCACCTTCTTGGTGTTCCAGTGGTTAAGACTTCCTGATGCCAATGCAGGGGCTATGGGTTCGATCCTTGGTCAGGGAACTAAGATCCCACATGCTGTGTGGTACAGCCCAAAGATTTTTAAAAAAGGCATCCCCATTAAAAAAAAGTTCTCTTCCTTGGTCTCATGAAGGCCTGGAATAAGGGGCCACAGAGGCAGATATTGTTGTCTACATTTCACAGATGAGAAACAGAAGCTTCATCTTTCAGAAGGAGATTTTGAGTGAAGTTTAATACTTCCTCACAGTTTTATGTTCTGCGACTATAACATCTTGTTCTAAAGCTCATGCTTTCAGCCTCCCACCTCCACCATTATCCCATCTGAATTTTAAGGTGACTGAATTTTCTTACTTTCAAAGCTGATTTTTAAGGCTTCCATTTACCTTCTTCTTCTCAGCCCAGTGACTCACACTGCTTCATTAAAGAGCTCTTGGCAGGAGTACTTCATGCTTTCCTCCAGTGCTATTTGGGAGCAAAGGGTCCTGCCCTGTGATGACAAGCATTGCGTGGGGCTTGCTGACAAATCAAGAACTCAGGCTGCTTCCAGGCCTCCTCTCCCTCATGTGAGGAAGCGGTAAAGAACGTAAATAACAATGCATTTGATGAATAACAGCTTTCTTAGTGAGAAGGTCTTTACAGTTTTTGAGGACATGTCAACAGCCTTCAAGAACCGCCTTCTGTTTTGACAAATACTCTCTTTGGCTGGTATTCTGAGTCCCTGGGGGACTTCTTGACTGGAGTTTCGAAATTTCTAAAAGTGTTCTTTCTCCTTCTTGCATTGGGAATTGGTGACCTCCACTGGGAACTGGTGAATAATCCCCCCAACCTGTTTTCCTATTAAATTGGTAGCAGAACCATTGCTAAGAGAGCTGAGAGAATGCCTCTAAGGAAGCACTGGGTGACAGTGTGTTTCTGCCTTGGTCTGATAAGCGTGAGATGCTGAGATGTGTTTCCTAACAGGGGATGGATGCTCTGATGGTATTGCGGTCATTGGGTATAAAGAGTGTTGGCTCAGTGAGGAGTGACTTCCTAGCTGTATTTGTCTTGACTTTTCCCTTTCCCACTTTTTCCAATTTGCCTTTCTCCTCATTCCTTCCCCCTCCTGACTTTCCCCCACGTGCCACCCTCCCCGCTCAGTTGGACCTGGTGCACAGCTGCATTTCCTGTTTGTTTGCACTGGAGAATCTCGGCAGTGGCTTCCTCCCCAAGGGCCACGGAAAACATCTGGGCACATTGTCTGCAAATGACAAAGAGGGGGTTTGGCAAGACATGAACACAAGACAGTCAATTTGGGGCAGCATATGGTACCAATCAAGGCAAGAGGGCTTCTTAACTTGATACCAAAATTCCTTCCTTACTCTTCTCCCACTTAGGACAAAAACTTGATATTCTGCTTTGAAGAGATAATTTTGTTCTTGGAAATCAGTTATGAGGCCACTCTACAAAGGAAACTGATTTCCGTGTCTGCGTGGAAACAATTGGCTCAAGAGTTTGGTGGGTAATGGCATCTGAAAGAATGAGAATAATAGGTGTCTGATTCTGATGCTGAAAAGGTGGGTACAGTGGGTGAGAACAGAAGGTGAGTACAAGGATGAGTATACAGAAATTATATATATTCAAGGCTCTGGGAACTTATTTCAATGCATTTATTTGTAATTGACTCAATTTTACTTAAAAACAAACCAAAATGTAAAAGCATCTCTAATATTAAGTATTACTCAGACTCTGAAGGTCTTTCTAAGAAATGTCTCCTTTAAATGATCTTTTATTTGATTAAGCCCAATTGAGGCCTTGATTAATCACAGGCTTCATAGTTTCTAGTCCTAATGACTGGAAAAATCTGATCAATGATTCCATACCCCTAGGAGTCTTTAGAGAAATAAGGCAAAGATCTCAGAACTCACTGGTTGGCAGCCCATCCCATGAGGGAGGTCCATCTTATAATGCCTACATTTGTCAAGCCAAGTGTGTAGGGACTGCATCCATGGTAGGCTCCTCTGCAGACAGAAAAGAGTGGGAGGGCTGGGTTAACTGTGCTTTCATTTGATCACTGGCCTGTGGAACACTGGGTTGGACAAGAGAGAAAATCCACGAAAACTATGGAGATGAAAAAGAGCACCATTGACCTACAACCTCAATGATCTCAAAGAAATCTTCTAAGCCTGTGTCAAATGAATTCACCTATTCATGTTTTCTCCTAGCATCACAGATTTGAATCGTGAAAGGAATTTTGGAGGCCATCTGGCCGAGAGCTCTGACCTTTGCTAAGTCACTTCAGTTGTGTCTGACTCTGTGCGACCCCATAGACGGCAGCCCACCAGGCTCCCCCGTCCCTGGGGTTCTCCAGGCAAGAACACTGGAGTGGGTTGCCATTTCCTTCTCCAATGCATGAAAGCGAAAGGTGAAAGTGAAGTCGCTCAGTCAGGTCTGACCCAGCGACCCCATGGACTGAAGCCTACCAGGCTCCTCCATCCATGGGATTTTCCAGGCAAGAGTACTGGAGTGGGGTGCCATTGCCTTCTCCCATCTTTTAGCAACATACCAGAAATTATATATTCAACAAGTCTGCAAAGTAATCTCTTTGAGAAGATGAGTATTTGTTCCTGTGATGCGACTGTCACTTAACATTTTTGGGAACTTTTCTTCCAGTGCCTCATAAGCCATCCTAGTCAGCATAGAAGAAACACAGGCTTTATTTCTGGAAACTGAAGCAGTCATATTTATTACAAATTATCCTGATCTCTTGGTTTCAAATAAGTTTGGACAACTTCCCAAATCAAAATCACCCTTCAAAAAGGATTTAGGACTATTGAGACTATTCGAAGGAATGATTATATATCCTGAAAGTGGAAATACAAACATGTATTGAATCCTAGTAGGACCAAGACTGCTCTGAATAGATCATGATTTATCTGGACATATATTCTAGATATTCAAGCTGGTTTTAGAAAAGGCAGGGGAGCCAAGATCAAATTGCCAATATCTGCTGGATCACCGAAAAAGCAAGAGAGTTCCAGAAAAACATCTATTTCTGCTTTACTGACTATGCCAAAACCTTTGACTTTGTGGATCACAATAAACTGTGGAAAATTCTGAAAGAGATGGGAATACCAGACCACCTGACCTGCCTCTTGAGAAACCTGTATGCAGGTCAGGAAGCAACAGTTAGACTGGACATGGAACAACAGACTGGTTCCAAATTGGGAAAGGAGTATGTCAAGGCTGTATATTGTCACCCTGCTTATTTAACTTATATGCAGAGTGCATAATGAGAAACGCTGGGCTGGAAGAAGCACAGCTGGAGTCAAGATTGCCAGGAGAAATATCAATAAACTCAGATATGCAGATGACACCACCTAAAGTGAAGAAGAACTAAAGAGATGGCAGAAAGTAAAGAACTAAAGAGCTTCTTGATGAAAGTGAAAGAGGAGAGTGAAAAAGTTGGCTTAAAGCTCAACATTCAGAAAATGAAGATCATGGCATCTGGTCCAATCACTTCATGGGAAATAGATGGGGAAACAGTGGAAACAGTGTCAGACTATTTTTTGGGGCTCCAAAATCACTGCAGATGGTGATTGCAGCCATGAAATTAAAAGACACTTACTCCTTGGAAGGAAAGTTATGACCAACCTAGATAGCATATTAAAAAGCAGAGACATTACTTTTCCAACAAAGGTCCGTCTAGTCAGGGCTATGGTTTTTCCAGTGGTCACGTATGGATGTGAGAGTTGGACTATAAAGAAAGCTGAGCACCGAAGAATTGATGCTTTTGAACTGTGGTGTTGGGGAAGACTCTTGAGAGTCCCTTGGACTGCAAGGAGATCCAACCTGTCCATTCTGAAGGAGATCAGCCCTGAGATTTCTTTGGAGGGAATGATGTTGAAGCTGAAACTCCGGTACTTTGGCCACCTCATGTGAAGAGTTGACTCATTGGAAAAGACTCTGATGCTGGGAGGGACTGGGGTTAGGAGGAGAAGGGGACAACAGGGATGAGATGGCTGGATGGCGTCACTGACTCGATGGACGTGAGTCTGAGTGAACTCCTGGAGTTGGTGATGGACAGGGAGCCCTGGTGTGCTGCAATTTATGTTTGCAAAGAGTCAAACATGACTGAGTGACTAAACTGAAATGAGCTGAACATATACTAGAATGTTTATTTAGGTATAAAATAATCACAATTCTTTATCGCTGTATAGCAAATGTTCATGCCTGTAGTCCCTGCATGCACGTTTTATCTGGAATGTGTAATATTAGATGTTACTTGGTAATCAAATCTTCTAGAAATCAAATCTTCTCTTGGATTTAGACAGAAGTCATGGCCAGAATAGTGGGAGAATGGGACTATTTCTTCACTCCATCCATTTTTACTATGTCATGTCTATCTTCTACATAAACATTATTATGAGTCTGTGTAAACATCCTATGTAAAATTATCCAATGGAGGCAAACACAAACAAAATTGTTAGTTTTTTTAATATAATTTTTAATACTAATAAAGCCATCCAATATTTCTAATTAATGTTGGGACTTCTCTGGTGGTTCAGTGGTAAAGAATCAGCCCGCCAATGCAGAAGACATGGGTTTAATCCCTAATCCAGGAAGATCCCATATGCTGCAGAGCAACAAAGTCTGTGTGCCTCAACTATGGAGCCTGTGCTCTAGAGCCCAGGAGCCGCAACTACCAAGCCCATATGTCCTAGAGCCCATGCCTCTCAACAAAAGAAGTCACTGCAATGAGAAGCCCACACACCACAACTAGAGAAAAGTATAGCCCCTGTTGTGTAGCCTCTGCTCACAACAACTAGAGAAAAGCTGGCACAGCAGTGGAGACCCAGCACCAAATAAATAAATAAATAAATAAATAAATAAAATTAATATATTAAAAGATGCTTACTCCTTGGAAGGAAAGTTATGACCAACCTAGATGGCATATTAAAAAGCAGAGACATTACTTTGCCGACTAAGGTCCGTCTAGTCAAAGCTATCGTTTTTCCAGTGGTCATGTATGGTGTGAGAGTTGGACTGTGAAGAAAGCTGAGCGGTGAAGAATTGATGCTTTTGGACTGTGGTGTTGGAGAAGACTCTTGAGAGTCTCTTGGACTGCAAGGAGGTCCAACTAGTCCATTCTAAAGGAGATCAGCCCTGGGTATTCTTTGGAAGGAATGATGCTAAAGCTGAAACTCCAGTACTTTGGCCACCTCATGCAAAGAATTGACTCATTGGAAAAGACTCTGATGCTGGGAGGGATTTGGGGCAGGAGGAGAAGGGAAAGACGACAGAGCATGAGATGGCTGGATGGCATTACCGACTCGATGGACGTGAGTTTGAGTGAACTCCAGGAGATGGTGATGGACAGGGAGGCCTGACGTGCTGTGATTCATGGAGTCGCAGAGTTGGACATGACTGGGTGACTGTACTGAACTGAATATATTAAATTACTGATTCTCAAAAGTCATCCAAAGGAGCAGAAATATACAGGGTTAACTAGGGTACTGAAGAATTGATGCTTTTGAACTGTGGTGTTGGAGAAGACTCTTGAGAGTCCCTTGGACTGCAAAGAGATCGAACCAGTCAATCCTAAAGGAAATCAGTCCTGAATATTCATTGGAAGGACTGATGCTGAAGCTGAAACTCCAATACTTTGGCCACCTGATGCGAAGAACTGACTTATTGGAAAAGATCCCAATGCTGGGAAAGATTGAAGTTGGGAGGAGAAGGGGATGATAGAGGAGATGGTTGGATGGCATCACCAACTCAATGAGCATGAGTTTGAGCAAGCTTTGGGAGTTGGTGATGGACAGGGAAGCCTGGCGTGCTGCAGTCCTTGGGGTTGTAAAGAGTCAGACACGACTGAGCAATTGAACTGAACTGAACTCTGAGTTTAGAAAAAAAGGTGAAAAATGGTACAACTGGCACTGTGAAATAAGTATATGGCTTCTTATCATAAGCAGGGATGACAGTGAGTCCAGTGTTACATGGCAAACTTCTGGGGGTGCAGACCAGTCTTTCACTATCTGGCATAGGGTGCAGTAATACCATATCTCTTTTTACTTTTAATTTATTCTTTTTAAATTTGTATTTTGTTTTGGAGCACACTGGGTGGTGATAGTAGTAGAGAACACACCTGCCAATGGGAGAGACATAGAGACGTGTGTCCGATCCCTGGGTCAGGAAGATCCCCTGGAGGAAGGCGTGGCAGCCCACTCCAGTACTCTTGCTGGGAAATCCCATGGACAGAGGAGCCTGGTGGGCTACAGTCCATTGGATTGCAAAAGTCAGACACGACAGAAGTGACTTAGCACGCAGCACACAGTTGATTAACAATGTGTTAGTTTCTATACCCTATCTTTAAAGTTAAAAAGCTGTCTTGTAGCCTTCTTTTTAATTCCATAGAGAATTTATGACATAACTAGGCTTCCAAACTCTTTATTAGTTACCTCAGTCAGGGACCCCTACTTGGATCAGGCCAATTTTTATGGTGCTATCCATCCATAAAGTTCATTTGAGGGGCCCTACCCTAAATTCTGAAATTAGAAAAACACCCCTGTGAAAGTCTCTCTCCTGCTCGAGGCTGTATTTTATAGATTCACATTTAATATTGGGGTGAGTCAGTGTTAAAATGAATATTCCAAGACGTGGTTACCTGAAAGAAATGATGTCTGTGCTGTTTGAGTGTGCTCTGGCCATCAGCATGGCTAGGTCGTTGGCTTCTGAACCACTGTTCACCAAGAAAATGACCTGGAGGAAAAAATACGCATGGTCATGAGACACAGATTATTCAGTTCATTTGAAACTGTGAAAGAGTGTATCGCAGCCTCTGATTATTAAGAAGAGTTCCCTTCATACCAGTCAGTTCAGTCGCTCAGTCGTGTCCGACTTTGCGACCCCATGGGGTCTCATCATTTAATTACTGATTCTATAGCTCTTCACTGAGCAGCTGCTGAGCATTAGAGATACAACAATGGCTAAGGGATTGCCCCAATTGTTATAAACATTCCAAGTTTCCATTAGAATTACTTGGTGCTCTTCGAAGTGCTAAGATGGAGAGGCTTGTGAGATGTACAGTGGTTAGCAGGCAAGGGAATCTGAGAACTTGGTCTCTTGGCTCTTGAAACTGAATCATTCTGCTTGACTCTGAAGGCTTGGCCCAGAGGCCCCCCCGAGGATATCCCAGCCTGTCTGTTTAGTGTTTGTGAATGTTAAAAAATGTGAGCAAACAAAAAGTGCAGCTAATCCTGGTTGAAGGAAAGGGGAGCACTCAAGGGCACTGGATCCTTCCTAACCTGATTTTAGGTTTTAGAGTGAAAGTGAAGTCGCTCAGTTGTGTCTGACTCTTTGCGACCCCATGGACTGTAGCCTACCAGGCTCCTCTGTCCATGGGATTTTCCAGACAATAGTACTGGAGTGGGGTGCCATTTAGGATCCATCAAATGAACTTTAAGGCTAGATAGCACCATCTAAGGGGCTTCGCAGGTGGTGCTGGTAAAGAATCTGCCTGCCAATGCAGGAGATGGAAGAGACACAGTTTGATCCCTGGGTCGTGAAGATCCTCTGCAGTAGAAAATGGCAACCCATTCCAATATCCTTGCCTGGAAAATTCCTTGGACAGAGGAGCCTACTGGGCTACAGTCCATGAGATCGCAAAGAGTCGGACACGACTGAACATGGATCCAGTGTTGGGGTTCTGACTGACGTAACCAAGAGTTTGGAGTCCTGCCCTGAACTTAGGTTACAGCTATTTCAGATTTCTTCATCTCTTGTATATTGTATAGGAAATAGGGTACTTAGATAATATGGTAAAATGATAATCATAGCTGACACCAGGTAGGGGGCACTGTTTTACATAGATATTAACTCACTGAATCCTGAAATGCAAATTTTGGCCAACATTTTAACTTCTCAATCCAGTTAAACATGTCAATCATTTCAGATGCAGAAAAACATCCCATTTAGCAAAAATATCAAACTGCATCTCAGACCAAATGAATTTACCGGTATATTAATTTTCTAAAATAATGGCTTCACTCTTTGTTAAAGAAGAAGTGCCAATCACTTGGCAGAGGCACTGTGGAGCCAGAGGTGAAAACTTCCTGAGTAACACAGAGGAGAGTGTCAGGAAGGCTGGGGCACCCTTGAAGTGATGTCTGCAAAGACACGGTAAGGAAGATGATCAGGAGAGGCAGCCACTTGGAGCTGATGAAGTGAATGTCAGCTGGTTTTAGCGGCAATTCATTGGTTTCTCTCTTCTCCTTGAGTGTTGGCTACCAGGGCATTCACTTTAGATGCTGAGTGCACAGACCAGATTCCGTGCCCATACTCTCATTTCCCCGTCCGGCTTCCCTGGGATCAGCAGATCCTGCCCCTTTGAGTTATGAACATCAGACCTTCAATGGCTCAGGAAGAAGTGCTGAAAGCTTCTCTGCATATTCATGGATCAGAGGGTGGAAGAAGACAGAACTTGTATGCCACAGGCGGCCCAGCTGCCTTTGCGCGGCTGCATTTACTTTCCTGGATAAACGGAAGAGCAGAGTTACCCACACTGCCGTGGGCATGTCCCTCCCCACACAACACTGATCATTGAATTAAAACCGATGGGTATTTATCAAAGAGTTTCAAGAGGCAGATTTCAACCAAACACAAGAAAGAGCTTCTCTAGCTACCAGAAGTATCTGGTAATAGAACATATTGCCTCAAAAGGTAATGAATTCCTGACCAACAAAAATGTTCGGAAGAGGACTAAATGATTGATTGCTGGGGATTTTAAAAGATAAATTCCTAGAGAAGAAGGAATTTTGTAGGTATAATCTCTTCTAACTAGATTTTCTTATTAACTACGCTTTAAAGAGTTTGGAAAATAGAGAAGACTACATGTAAGCCTGGGTATCTTTCCATTTTATTCTAAAGAATTATAGCTCAATCAAACACACGTTTATAAGAGAAACAACTTTTCCTTTAAAGACGATTCCAAGATTTGGGTCTTAGTAGTGGTCGGTGTTTATGAACATTCTGTTATCACATTCTGTGAAGGATCCAAAGTCTCACGTTGAGGGAAAGTAGGAACTAAAGGTATATAAATATGTGAGACCTGACTTTGAATCCTTGAAAAGACAGGCCAAGGTATTTGAACTTGATCCAAAGAAGAGAAACGGCTGAAGTCTGTTATCAATAATTGACACCCCAAAAAAAAAAAAAAAAATCAGTTCAGTGGTTAAACAATTTTGAGGAATACCAGATAAAATTCTTTACTGCAGGACTTATCAGTACCTTTAATAGGCTAATGTGCCCTGTGTCTCCCCAGGAGGGAGAGATGGAGTTTAAAGTGTTTCCCAACCTTATTTTCTAATGGAACCGTTTAACAATGAACCTCTCCTGTGATCAGTGTCCCACAGAACTCACTTCAGAAAATTGAGGATTATTAATAAACTCTTATATGGAAGAGACACTTGACAAAAGCATTCTTTAGCAAAATAAATCTGAGAGCCACATGAAGGTAGGAGGGAAGACTGGAATTGGTGAGGCCAGTTACCTGGAAGGCATGGTAGCCTTCCACGTGTGGGGGAGCCGAACTAGGACGCTGGGACTTCCTGAGAGGGGCTGGTAGGGAAAGGCATTTCAGTGGAGGGAAACTAGATCTTGGTATCAGGTTGGTTATATAGAGTGAAAGGCAGAAAAGGGCCAAAGATGACTTTAGTATTCTTGCCTGTGATATCCGGGGAAACCCCAGGGTTGGTTGAGAAGCACAACCAGTCTTGTTTTAACTACCCAGCTCCTAGCAAGGACTTACCCAGAGGAGGTGGCTCATATGTGCTCCTTGAATAAATGAGTATGTGACTAGAAACAGTTTTGTGGGAAGCACAGTGGATTTGGTCTTTGTAATGTCGATTTGCAGCTGATGGTGGAGTATCATGGACAGGGGGTATCCTGGAGGCTGAGGGAGACATGGGGCATCTTACTGCCCACATTGGGTGTCTTAGACATGTTATCAGAGCTTGGTGAGAAGCTGAGGCTGAACAGTTGGGTGAGGCTGCTGAAATGTAGCAACTAAGTGAGAAGAGGTGGGGAGATGGGGTGAGACCAATTCTGTGGGGGAAATAACAAGAGAAGAAGGGAGTATAGAGAAAGAGGGGAGGGCTCAGGAAAGAGCCGGAAACACCCAGAGTTAGGGGGTCAGAGGGATGAGGTGAATAGTCAATGGGTGACCAGGAGATGCACCAAGGTCATGGAGCCAGTGGGAGGGGTTCATTCACAGACACCATGTTGCATGTAATTGGGAGGATTCAGTGTGACTTTAAAAATGCTCTCTACTTCATGTTTTCTTCACTTCTTTCATGCATGTTTATCTTATGTTTTAAACTGTATCTGAAATTTATTTTTCACACTCCTCAGAACGTGGTATGGGACTATGTGTATGTACTGTGTTGCTGCAGTCATGTCTGACTCTGTGACTCTGTGAACCATAGCCCGCCAGGCTCCTCCATCCATAGGATTCTGCAGGCAAGAATACTGGAGTGGGTTGTCGTTTCCTACTTCAGGGGATCTTTCTGACCCAGGGATGGAACCTGCATCTGTTTCATCTCCTGCCTTGGCAGACGGGTTCTTTACCACTAGCGCCACCTGGGAAGCCCTTCGTTTGGGACTGGTTCCTCCTAAAGATGCAGACAGCTGAGAGAGGAACAGGTGAGGGCCGGACCTGGGAGTATAACTCCCTCCTCATGGCCTTACAGGTGCTCATGGAAAAGACCTTTCACCCTCTCTGGCACAGAAGGGCCCACACCTTATTTAGACTTGTTGCTTTATTTTTGCCCCATGTACTATGAGTTTTATTGATCAGATTATTAAAGGCAATCCAGAATAGATCTTAAAATGAGATGGCTGCACTCAAACAAAAAGGACCACAGAGGGACCTGCCCAGGATAGCCTCATGTGGGCTGATGATCAGAATCACAGAAAATCTCAAAATTAATGCAGTCATCCACTTCTGGTGTAAATTTTCAGCTCTGGTTCCATCATCTTCTTATCATCCTTTCTTTCCTCCTCCATTGCACAGAGTTGATAAAGAAGAGTTGGATTAGAAGTGATTTCTCATCTCTCATCATCTCTTATCCCCCCCACACCTGCCCTGTGTACTCTGAGAATACCAGTTTCCTTTCTTCTCTGCCCTTTCCTCTTCTGCCCTCCTTCTCTGGGCTTCCCTGGTGGCTCAGTGGTAAAGAATTTGCCTGCAAGGCAGGAGACCCAGGTTCTATCCCTGGGTCGGGAAGATCCCCTGGAGAAGGGAACGGCTACCCACTCCAGTATTCTTGCCTGGAGAATTCCATGGACAGAGAAGCCTGGCAGGCTATAGTCCATGCTGTACAGAGTCAGACACAACTGAGTAACTAACACTTTCACTTTCACTGCCCTTTCCTCAGTGCGTGCCCTCTCTTTGAAAAGCTATAGCTACTATTGAGGAGAAACACACACACAGCCATACTCCAATCACCTGGTACACATCCCATTGCATGTACCATGAGGATGACAAAATCTTGCATTGTTAAGAAAAGGCAAAGCATGGTGCAAAGATTTTTGTTGTTGTTACCCAGAAAATAAGAAGGCGCACGTTAGCCACAAACTGCCATGTGCCTAAAGAGAGAGAGTTTTTCACTGAGGTTCTGAGTCACTAACGTGATCGTTAGCCTGTTTTCCATATATTCTCTTGGGGTGAAAAATCTAGAAATTTTAAGGATACTCACGGGTGGCAGTGACCAACACTGACAGTGACAATCCCAGAAAAGAAATCCAGGTATCTGTTTCCCTCATGATCAAAGAGCCACTCCATGTGTCCTTGGTGGAGCAACAGGGGCCCCGGGAAATAGGCTGTGTGCACAGGAGAGAGATGTTGCTCATGGATCTCCAGGACTCGGCTATGCGCCAGGGACTGTAAGCAGACAAGAGTTAAGTGCTTAGCATCCTCCTTATCCCCACATTGCTTACAGATCAACAGCAGGTCCACACAGCAGCACCTGGGCTCCCCACTGACCTCACTCACCAGGGTGGCTCTTTGCCCAGGGACCTCCTTGCAAGAGACACCCACAGCCTTCCTCTCAAGTGGAGGAAGTTATTCATGTGGCCCTTTGATCCTTTTCTACATCAAACATGAAGACCCCATGGACTGCAGCCTATCGGCTCCTCCGTCCATGGGATTTTCCAGGCAAGAGTACCAGAGAGGGTTGCCATTACCTTCTCCGAAACAAGAAGAAGGAGGCTGGAATTTTCTACCTCTCCATAGAAAGCCTTGGCTTTGAGTTGATTTTAGCTGTGAAAAAAGAGACTGAAATAAATGTCTGAAGTATCATGTTTTTTTCCTCTAATTTCTTTTTTTTTTTTGGAGGATAAAAAAACCGGAGTGCTTGTAGTGTTCATGACTTTAATTATAAAGCTTCTGTCCTATCGTTCTCGTCTCTGTGGATCTCTCCTGACTTTATCAATTCTACAGTTTCTAACTTATGAATGTCATGTAGAATGAAGGGGGGTGGGTGTTGGAGAGAGAAAGAGAAAGAGAGGAAAGGAGAGATTACGAGTCCAATATTTATTGTGTGACTGCAAAATGAGAACGACACTTTCTGATGGCGGACTCAGGAAGGTCAGATGAGGCGCTGACAGATGGGATGGAAGGACATGTGTGCCATTACGTGTGTGGTCTGTGTGTTTCTTCTTTGTGTACATGTACACCTGTGTCCCTGTGATACATGTATGGTCATGGACACTCTCTTCCTTGTATTCTCTGTCTCCCTCTGCTTTGTCTCCCCTTCTCTGCCTCTTGCGCGCTCTCTCTCTCTCTCTCTCACACACACACACACTTCATACAACACCACTGAGTGGGGTAAGAGAGTTTGGAGGCTCCCACTGACTTGAAGGCTGGGATATCGGAGATAGCTCAGTGGCAGGCAGGGCCGTCTGTGGGTCTTTCTTGAGGAAACAGTTACCTTAGCCCTCCGGAGAAGAACCGCCTCACTGGAGTTCTCCTAAAGCCTCAATGCTTACCTGGTATCTTTCGGGTCTGAAGTCACATGGTGGCATGCTGGGCTTTGTATGAAGGCTGCACCTGGTCACAGATGTCCAGAAAGCACCGGCTGAAAGTGGAGTGGGTTAATGTCCTCAACTAAGCACCACACAGGCCTGTTCGTAAAAATGACCTGTCGTCACCAAATCAAAGTTCTGAGGGCAATTTTATTTCTTAGTTTTGAGAAAATCATTTAAATTTTAGTTTGGATTTAAAAACTGGGTTATCTTTTTTTTTTTTAAACAAACAGCCCAGAAAGAGTCTATTACAAGGTAGCCAGGCAAGGAGAATTGAGGATGAGTCTCAGAAGTGCCTCCCCAAAGGTGAAGGGGTTGGGGTGCTTATGGTGCCAGCAGGGTGGTCTGAAATGTGGGGGAAGGCAACTGGAGGTAGGGAAAGAGGCGAGGTGATGGGTGTTCTGCCTGGGAACATCTCAGTTACCAACACCTAAGCATAATTGATTTACTTCCAGCAGAAACTAATACAACACTGTAAACTGATTTGTCCAGCAGAATTAATACAACATTGTAAAGCAATTATATTCCAAATAAATAAATAAATAGCAAAACAAAAACCCAAAGTGGAGGCGCTGAGCATGATCAGAGGATGGAATTTTCTGGCCTCCGATGTCACCAGGCCAGTGTCCAGACACCTGCACAGGCCACAGACTGAGGTACCTTAATAATTAACTTTTTCTTTTTTTGGCCATGCATTGAGGTTTGCAGGATCTTAGTTCCCTGACCAGTAATTGACCCCAGGCCCTTAGCAGTGAAAAGGCAGAGTTCTAACCACTGCCTAGCCAGGGAATTCCCAATGATGAATTTTCTTAAACAACAAGGTCCTACTGTATAGCACAGGGAACTGTATTTAATATCCTATGATAAACCATAATGGGAAAGAATGTGAAAAAGAATGCATATGTATGTATGTATAGCTGAATCACTTGCTGTATAGAAGAAATGAACACAAGATTGTAAATCAACTAGACTTCAATAAAATAAAAAATAATAAATGATGAATTTTCTGTAGAAAAAAAAGAGTTCCTCTCGAATCTGAGGGAAGGCACGGAAGTTCCTGGGGAAAGTCATGGTTTCTCCCGCCTTGGTCCCTCAGAAACTTGGGGGGCTCTTCCCTCTGCCGCCATACTGTAAGGACAGCAATTCTCGTTCAGCTCAAACTTCCCTCAGGGCCGGAGGGTTGCTGGAGCACATCCTTTTGGTTAATGGAGGTGCTTTCTCAGCTTTGGGCTGCCTGGTCCCTGAATCCCAGTGCCAATTCCAGTTTCTGGTACTGCGTTGGTACTCTCAATAAACAAGGAATGAATGGCTGTTGACTATTGTTGGGGAGGACAAAAAAAGGGGTGCTAGGCCATGGACTATAATAATACATACATGCAAAGAGACCTAGAAGACAACCTTCTTGTAAAACACAAAGTCCAGGAAAACACAAGAGCAGAACAAACACAAGATGAGCTGGAGCCAGAGGAAGCATTAAATATTTGGAGCTAGAAGGAAGCTTAGGTTTCTTTTTTTTTTTTTCTTTGCTTTTGGTCAAGATGCTCATTTTATAGAAGCCACTCTAAAGTGGGGAATTAATTTAAGATCGCCAAGCCAGTTAGCTACACAAGAAGAACAAAACTTTGAGTTTCTGACTCCCAGCCTGGTGCCATTGCTCATTCACTGGC
Source organism: Aepyceros melampus (assembly GCA_006408695.1). Lineage (NCBI taxonomy): Eukaryota > Metazoa > Chordata > Mammalia > Artiodactyla > Bovidae > Aepyceros > Aepyceros melampus. Next base: position 110,483 of record SJXQ01003681.1, on the reverse strand, counting down.
CACCTCCACCCTCCTCTTCCATCACAGATTCTGACCCCTCTATATAGCAGGGGATGGAATAATAGAATCAGAGAACACTGGAGCTGAGATGTCTAGAAACTTTATAAGTACTCTTGGAAAAGAATGCTGCTAATTTTGAGGTTCAAGGTCAGTATAGAGATAATTTTACAGGTGGAGAGAGCTTGGCAAATGATTTCTCTTGTTCAGCATGAAAGTTTGAATCCACGGATGTAATGTTGGAGTTTGGTGTGGCTATGGAGTCATCATCCTGAGGAACACAATGAACAATTGTATTTTTAAATGAGCCGGAAAGTAATGACTCTGAATATGTTTTATTTCTTTCATGAAAGAGTTCATTCACTTTTCTGCTCTAAATAGTCATGAATGTTATTAATTTGCTCTTACTTTAGAAGCAAATGGCTTTGGTTATCATACATAGAAATGACCCAAAAATAAAACTAAGTTTTCTGAGAATTTCACCTTTTGAAAAGCTTTTCATTGTGCTCTCTACATTAGTTACTCTTCTGAAATGGGGGAAAAAATTCTGAGTATTTCTAAGAATACTGAAGTATTCTGAAGTATTTCTCTTCAATCCTGCAGTCTCATTTTCCTATCTGTAAAATTGAAGCTACCCACTGAGGAGTCTGAAAGGTCTCTTGACTCCAAAGTTACAGGAAATTATGAAAGTGGTCTGGAGAGGAAAATAAGGAGAGTTGGAAAAATTCGATAAAGAAAAACTTGAATTTTAAGTGGTCAAGGTAGGTATATTCAATCATTCATTTGACTATTCACCAAATTCATGGAAATATGATGGTGTAATGAGGGCTCAAAATGAAATTCATAAAATTCTGCTCTCAGGAAGGAAGAGGGAAGGAAGGAAGATTAGTTATCAAGTAGGAACAATAATGTCAGCAAGTAAAATAAGTCTAGATAACATCTCACATTTATATGTGGAATCCAAAAAATAAAACAAGTGAATAACCATATTAATAACAAAAAAGAAGCCAACTCACAGATATAGAGAACAAATTAGGGGTTACTAGTGGTGAGAAGGATGGGGGAGGGGCAAGACATGGGTAAGAAATTAAAAGGTATAACTACTATGTATGACTTCCCTGGTGGCTCAGGTGGTAAAATGTCTGCCTACAATGCGGGAGACCCAGGTTCGATCCCTGGGTTGGGAAGATCCTCTGGAGAAGGAAATGGCAACCCACTCCAGTACTCTTGCCTGGAAAATCCCACGAATGGAGGAGCGTGGTAGGCTACAGTCCATGGGGTCGCAAAGAGTTGGACATGACTGAGCAACTTCATTTTCACTTTCACTATGTATAAAATAAGTAAGGCACAGGAATATATTGTGTAGCACAGGGCATATAGCCACTATTTTATAATTATTTAAATAGAACATAGTTTATAAAAATATTGAATCACTATTTGTATGCATGAAACTAATCTGTTTGTACTTTAATGAAAAAAGAAAAAATGTAGATAACATCTTAAAACAGCTGAAAATCCCTCTCGCAAACAACCCAAACTCAACAAAAATAGAAAATACAATAATCGGTGGACAAAAAGAGGCAAAATGCTTCCGTTTTCATCATTTACTAGAAAAAACCTAAATACATTGTTAATTGCCTGCATTCTCTATTCAAAATAACCTGTGTTTTGAGGATGCCATAGATTTGAAGGTTAATAAAGCTTCTCTGAGACTCCTGGAAGTTGTGTGTGTGCACATGGGGATTTCCAGGTGAAAATTCTAGGAGAAATTCTCTTTGTAATGATAAAAAGTTTTCTAATATTCATAATCAGCTTTCAACACAGAGTGGAAATTTATCAAGAGCTTGTGATTCTTTCAAATGAAAAAAAAAAGGTTATAAAACATTTGAAAATATACAATGCTCATACTTGGTAGAATATTAAAGAAACTTATTAAAGTGCTAATGACACCTTATTTCTGCATAGCATATTAAGTCACTTTAAAAAAGTTTTTAAGAGAGGGAATGGATTGGGAGATTGGGATTGACAGATGTACACTCATGTAAATAGATAACTAATTAGAACCTTCTATAGAGTGCAGGGAACTCCACTCAGTGCTCTGTGGTGACCTAAATGTGAACGAAATCCAAAAAAGAGGGAATATGTATCATTGATCCACTTTGCTGTACAGCAGAAACTAACACGATATTATAAAGCAACTATATTCCAATAAAAAAACAAAAACTGAAATAAATATCTTTAATTAAAAATTCAAAACCAAAACAAAAGAAAACAAACTTGTCACTTTGGGTGTCTCATTTGATACTTGGCATAGCCAATGGGTTTAGAAAGGAAGATATCATCACTCACCTTAGAGCTGAGGACGTGATTAAAAGTGAGGTGTTTGCAGCTTTGAGCCACCCCTCACCATCTTGATTCTTACAAACACCTCCCACCTTCCCTCCACATCCTTCCACTAAATGTTCTTTTGCTTAAAGTGAACCGGGGCCAGTTGATGTTGTTCACTAGCAAGAGCTCTGCCTGATTCTGAGGCTGGTGACTCTTGTCTTCTTTTGGCACTTTTGCGGGCAAGCCTAGCCTGAGCCCTTCCTAGCCTTCTGCTGGGCTTAGATCAGTCCACAGATGGCAGAAAGGATGGTCTGGTGGTGTAGGTGGAACACCTACTTTTAGGGTAATTTGAATGATTTTCTTAGGAAAGACTTTGCAGGAGGCTTGGGAAGTTTCTCAGCTGGAAATGGGTGTTATGTGCAATTAATTTGCTCTCCTATGCACCCCTCCTTGTGGGAGAGAAGGCAGATGGTAGCAAAACGGTATGTTTGAGTGTATACCCACCTGCCTGAACATGTTATGCATTCAATAATCTTCTGTGTGTGTGTGTGTGCTCAGTTGTGTTGGACTCTTTGCGACCCCATGGATTGTAGCTCACCAGGCTTCTCTGTTCATGGGATTCTCCAGGCAAGAATGCTGGAATGGGTTGCCATTTCCTCCTCCAGGGGATCTTTCCAACCCAGGGATCGAACCTGAGTCTCTTGCACCTCCTGCATTGGCAGATGAATTCCTTACCACGAGTGCCAATTTAGTTAATTAGTAAAAAAGGCACAGCTAAGATATTTTCTATACTCTTTCATCCAAAAAACAAATTGCTTCTGTAACTTTGTGGATATAGTTAGCCTAACGTGATTGTGCCCGTCAAACAGAGGCAAGGCTGAATATTGCATGCACACATATATCACACAATATACATGTAGGTGTTACATAAGGATCATGACACTTTTTAAATTTTTGCATATGTGGCAATACTTAACCAGGTGATCTTCCTATCTAACATGAACCCTGTCTCCCCCTCCCCTCCATTTTATTTTTTTATCCCCTCACCATAATTTATAGCCCATATCTCTACTGGATATTTAAAAAATATATTTATGCGTTTTTCTGTTTATCCTCAGTCTCCCCCATTGAGAAACATAAGGGCTAAGGTTTTGTTTTGCTCACTGTGGCTTGGTTTAAGCACAGGGGTAAGTGCTCAATTACTTATTGACTAAATGTCTATTTGTAGAACCTAGCAGGTCCATAGAAGGGTGTGTTCAATGAGTGTGTGCTTGGATGAACAAACAAGCAGGCAGGTATTTAAGACTAGCAGGTAAGAAAGTGGAAGTCCAGCACCAAAGTGTTTTGAAAAGCCAGGTAGAGTAGGACACCCATGTCTATGTGTTGTGGGTTTTTGCAAGATTACTTCTTCCCCGCAGTGCCCTGGGTGGAAGTCTCCGCTGAGTTGATCAAGATCTCTAGGCACTGAGCCTCACTGGTCCCACCCCCAGCCCAGCTCCACAATCCTCAGGGATGGGGTAGGAAAGGGGAAGGCCCAGCAGAGACAGTATTTTCTCTTGCTTTGTCAACAACTGGTACTTTTAGGATGGTGTCTTCTTTACCGAGCATGAGACTCTGGGGATAATTCTAGCTCCTTCTCAGAAAATGTTGGAGTTAAATAATGTTCTGGCAAAAGATCCATGACTAGGAGAAAAGAGAAATCCAAACAGGACTGGAAGAAGAGTGGTTTAGAAAGGGCCTGGTGGAATCCCTCTGACTTTGGAGTCAGACAGACCTGGCTTTGAATCTCAAGTTGTCATGTCTACATTTATGCCTTTTATCAAATGTTTAAATGATCCTTTATCCTTCTGTCTCAGCTGTGAAATGGGACAATAGTACTCCCTAAGAAGTTTGGTTGAAGATGAGAAGACCAGATATATATTAAGTTTCAAAGAATCACAGCTGTTAAGGGGGAAGAAGGCAAATGGAAGAGGAAGGCAGGAGAGAGGAAAAGCAAAGATGTGGAGAAAATGAAGATAATATTGATCATCACAGGGCAATGGAAAAGAGTCCCCTTTGTTCAGGGCCTGTAGGGCATGGGGTCTTGCTGTGTCTCATCAATGAGATCTATGATGCTTGCTTATGCTCACGTCTCATCAGAGGGATTAGCGAGGAGGTGGTGGGCTCCTAGTGAAACAAGGTATGTGTGAAAATCAGGAATACATGAAGCTACCACCAGACCTGGCCACCCCAGGTCTGTTCCTGCTGGAGAAAAAGGAGAGTCTGCTGCAAGAAGAGGTTCACAGTCTAGTCCTGGCTTAGGTGGCTTTGGGTAAAGCCACTTAAGGCTTTACCTAATTCTTTTCTCTGAGGCTCAGTTTCCTTGTTAGTAATTGGGGGGGGGGTGTACCACCTTCTAGGGGGATGTCAGAAATTTGTGAGGATGCTTTGTGTCTTTTAAAGTAGTTATCCTCAAGCATCTGTAATACTACAGTTAATACTTCATTATTTGAATTGCTTTCTTTTATTTCTTCTTTATGTTTCTGCAAATATTTTTAGTTTAAAATTGTGTCTAGTCTGATTTTACTACCAATGAATTTCACTTCGGGATGAAAGGATGCATTACAAAATATTGAACATGAGAAGGGGGCACTGGGTTTGATAAAGTGGGGTCTAGCCCATGTCTTGGATGATCTGTCTGGAATTCCAGAATTTCAGGCAACAAGCTCCAGAACTCAGCCCTTCCGCTCTCACTGACCCTTCCACTGACCCACATGCCCCTGGTTTCCACTCACCGTTAAGGGAAAAGCACGTCTTGGGGGTCCAGAGAGATAAGGTTTTCAGGTGCAAAGCTCTCAGCAAATGTCTCCAGGCTCCTGTCATTTCTCCAGTCAGGAAGCAAGTCCCCACAGAAGCAGGAGCAGCTAAACCTGTGCTTCCCACAGAGCAAGGACTCAACTGCTCACTGACCAGCTGGACTTTGAGATTAGGAAGGAATGGGAGGAGCTCCAGAGGGGAGTTGCTTAGGGATTACTGCCTTCAATTCCGGGGGGCCGCAGAATGCCCCCCTGGTACAGTGCCTTAAAGGGAGAGAAAGGGCAAAGGAAAGAGGGAGAGGGAAGGAGAGAGGGAGGGAGAGGGAAGGAGAGAGGGAGGAAGAGAGAAAAGAGAAGGCAGGTAGGCAAAGCAAAAGTCTTCTGGGCTTTTTTAAATTGGAGGATAATCGCTTTACAGTATTGTGTTGGTTTCTGCTGTAGATCAACATGAATCAGCCATAAGTATACATATGTCCCCTCTGTCTAGAACTCCCCCTGCCCACCCCCCCCCACCTCCCACAGCATCCTACCCTTCTGGTTCTCCTGGACTATTTTGTTAGTTTTGTGTCCCATGAAGGTCTCATTGGATGAACGTCATTCTGTGGAAGGGTGATGATGGGTATGGGAGAAGGGCCAGGATACAGTTGCAAGGGTCAGAGACTTAGAAAGGAAACAGTGAAAAAGAGAAAGAAGGAAGATACGCATGAAATGAACAGGTAAAGACATTGCTGTTGGTGTTGGGGGTCTTGAGGAAGACAGGCAGGACTAATGGGGACGAGGGTGGTCCATGGGAAAGCAGAGGGGCATGGAATAGCTAGGGAGGGCCCTGGACTGCTGCCTTACGTATCATAATAGTTGGATGAACGTCATTCTGTGGAAGGGTGATGATGGGTATGGGAGAAGGGCCAGGATACAGTTGCAAGGGTCAGAGACTTAGAAAGGAAACAGTGAAAAAGAGAAAGAAGGAAGATACGCATGAAATGAACAGGTAAAGACATTGCTGTTGGTGTTGGGGGTCTTGAGGAAGACAGGCAGGACTAATGGGGACGAGGGTGGTCCATGGGAAAGCAGAGGGGCATGGAATAGCTAGGGAGGGCCCTGGACTGCTGCCTTACGTATCATAATAGTGCAAGAAGTTGAGAGCTGAGGAGTTAGGGGGCTTTATTTTCACTATGCTTTAATTTCTTAAATTCCCATTTGTCACTCCTGCCTCTCCTGCACCCTTAACCTTCTAAGTAACTATTCTGTGTGTTTAATGTATACCTTTTTCTTGATAAGTACTCTCGTAAAGGGCTTCCCAGTGACTCAGCAGTAAAGAATCCACCTGCAAGGTAGGAGACCCCAGTTTGATCCCTGGGTTGGGAAGATTCCCTGGAGAAGGAAATGGCAACCCATTCCAGAATTCTTGTCTGGAGAATCCTATGGACAGAAGAGCCTGGTGAGCTATAGTCCATGAGGTCACAGTCAGACACGACTGAGTGATAAAACAACAACAAATTCTTGTAAAATGTGTATTGTTCAGGGTGAACGCATTTTTAATTTATGTAAATATGTGTGCTTTTTTTTTTTTTTTCCCACTCTGAGCCATGCTTTTCAAATCCATCCAGGTTGCTGTGAATAGACTTCTTCCAGCAGCTCTGGAGTGGGTGCCTCTGGAGTAGGGCAGTGCCTAAGTGGGGAGAGTGACAAAGGCAGCTGGAGCTGGGAGGGTAAGGGGGTGTTGGTGTGGAAAGTGGCTCCTGTTAAGGGAAGGCAAGGAGGGACAGAAGAAAGAGGCAGGTCTCTCCACAGTGGTAGGTGGCAGATTTAATAAGCAAGGGAACTTACTGTTTGGAGAGTAGATCTTTGCATCCCACCTACCAGAATCTCAAAATATTTTAAAAAATAATTTTATTTATTTAATTTCTGTCTGGCTGTGCTGAGTCTTTGCTGCTGCGTGGACTTTTCTTTTGCTGCAGCAAGCAGGGGCTACTCTCTAGTTGTGGTGCGCAGGCTTCTCGTTGCAGTGGCTTCTCTTGCTGTGGAGCACAGGCTCCAGGGTGCTCAGGCTTCAGTAGCTGTAGCAAGCGAGCTCAGTAGTTGCGGTTCCCAGGCTCTAGAGCACAGGCTCAATAGTCATGGTGCACAGGTTTAGTTGCCCCCTGAATGTGGCATCTTCCCAGAACAGGGATTGAAGCCGTGTCTCCTGCATTGGTAGGTGGATTCTTTACCACTGAGTCACCAGGGAAGCCCCTTAAAATTTTATATAGAGGCCTAAATGAGGTCAGTCAGGTACACTGTCCAGTAATGTACACGTTACTCTCTCAAGCCTGCATCCTTGGACCAGTTCCCGCTGCGTGAATGATGGGCAGAACGCACATGCCAAGGACAGAAGAGGGGGCGAGGAACCTCTGAGTGCCTGGATCTAGCTCTTGGCTCAACCAGTGGTCACATCCTCTCCATCTCCTCCTTCAAGAAGGGTGGGGTTGGGGAAATACCATATAGGGTGGACATCTTGAGTCGCCTTTCACAGAGGACCAACTGGCTTGACCACATCCTCCACAAACATCTGGGAAACAATCTTTTTATCCGAGATCCCCAGGAGAGGTGAAGGTACCAGGTAAGTGCAGAAACTGTTTTAAATTCAATGTAAATTGCCCACTTTTGTGTTGGCTCCCAGCTCCCAGCCCCGTTCTGCTTTGGGGGCTTGGAGGAGATGATTATGCAGTCTGGTTTGTCAACTGCCATGGGACTGACCCACGTCAGTGAGACCAGTTGCAACACAGCCTCTCACTGGGCCGCCTAAGCTGTCACACTGTTGGACCGAGGTGAGAAGACACTGAGTTCCTGAAGTCTGGCACATGACCTCAACTCCACTGGGATGTGATCTATTTTGCTTCTTTGAACACTGCGGACTGTAAGCTCCTTTGATCTGAGATTTTTGGGGGGCTTTAAGTTTAAAGATTATTAAGGTGAGAGGTACCATCTGGGGCTGCTTAGAGTGGGGAAGTAGAGCGTGGCACTCGGAATTCTTTCACAGTGAGCACTTGTACCTTCATTATTTAAAAGGAAAAACGTTTATTTTGATTACCATAATACAATATGTGCTCTCTGTGAAAACAGAAAAAATTTGTTCTCATATGTGTACCTGTGTATACACAATTTTTTTCATAAACTGCTTATAGTCAACAATATAGCTTTTTGTTTAAAATAAAGATCTGAGTCATCTTTCCTAATTCTTTCAAAGTATTCTGTGATATGTTTTATTTAATTTTGGAAGATTCTTGGCCATTGTTATTCAGTATTTCTTTCCTGTTCTCTCTTCTTCTGGTGTTTTAATTATACACACATTACATCATTTGAAATTGTCCCAAAGTTCTTCGAGGTTCTTTTTTCCCCCACTCTATTTGAATCTGGGAAATTTCCCTTATCCATCTTCAGAGTTCACTGATCATTTCCTCAGCTGTGTTCAGTCTACTGATGAGCCAATCAAAGACATTTAAAATTTTTGTTTGTTGTTGTTGTTACGCATTTTTGATTTCTAGCATTTCTTTTCAATTCTTTCTTGCAGTTTCTATCTCTCTGCTTCCTTTACCCATCTGATATTACTTAATGTCCGCCTTTTGCATTAGGACATAGAACCTATTAATCATAATTATTTTAAATTGTCTGATAACTCCAATATTTGCATTATAGTTGAGTCTGATTCTGACGCTCAATTTGTCTCTTTAGATTATTTTTTCCTCTATCATTTTAGCATCCCTGGAAACTTTTAAATGAAAGATGGATGTGATGTATTAGGTCACAGGACCTGAGGTTAATAACTTTTTACTGTGAAGTTTTATGTTAATCTAGTAGAAGCTGGGATGTGTTTGTTTTCTGTAGCTGTAAGTGCCAGAGTATTCAAATTCCTCTAGTGTCCTTGTTTTGTCCCCTGTGATTTTAGGGCTTCCTTCTCTTTAAATAGAGCCAAGGCAGCTCTTTCAGTTATAATCCAGTTATCACATTTGTCATTCAGTCGTGTCTGACTTTTTGCCACCCCATGTGCTGTAGCCCTCCAGGCTCCCCCGGCCATGGAACTCTCCAGGAAAGCATACTGGAATGGGTAGCCATTCCCTTCTCCAGAGGATCTTCCCGACCCAGGGAAACCCTGGTCTCCTGCATTGAAGGCAGATTCTTTACCATTTGAGCCACTAGGAAACTGGAGCCCTAGAATCTTATGATTGGGTCTCAGTTTTTTAGTGGACCTATGTCTCTGAACTGGGTGATCGTCACAAGTATTTATTTATGAATTTTCAGTAAGTATAAACTGAAAAAAAATCTGCCCTCTACTCCCTTCCTTGGCTTCAGTTTTCCCAGTCTGTTTCCTTGAAGCCCTTATTCCTTTTGACGATGTCTTTTATTTTCTCCCTTAGGCGAGGTAGGAAGCATAGGGGTGGCTGGAGCACTTTGCCAACTGATACAGGGCTCCTGCAAACTCTGCCCTGGAGAACAGATCTGTGTTAAGGTGAAGTCTCTGCATGTCTCGTGATGGTTACTCTTCTCCTTCTCCAGCCAAGGGCTTCCCTGGTGGCTCAGACAGTAAAGAATCTGCTTGCAATGTGGGAGACCTGGGGGAGACCTGGGTTCAATCCCTGGGTCAGGAAGATCCCCTCGAGAAGAGCATGGCAGTCCACTCCAGTATTCCTGCCTGGCGAATCCCATGGACAGAGGAGCCTGGTGAGATATAGACCACGAGGTTGCAAAGAGTCAGATATGACTGCACAACTAACATTTTCACCTTTTCCCCAGCCAAAGGGACCTTCACCATGAAAATCTAGTGGTATTCCTGTACTGTAGCTGATGCCCAGAAAATTAAGGATCTTCCTAAAACTCTGGCAAACAAGGAGTTTCTCATTCTCATGCTAGTCCATACTCAGCCTCTAGCAATTTTTCAACATTGCTGTTTTGTGTTTCTACCAGTTGTGGCTCCAGATTAAGAAGGTCTTGACTGTGACTCTGAAGACTTGCCTGTATTTCTAGATTTCAGAGTGATATTTCTCTCTGCAATCTCACTTCTCCGATGGGTTCAAGAAAAGCCATTGGTTTTCAGTTTCTTGTAAAAATGAGAGGGACATCTTGCAAGCCCTTTACATGTTGGAGAAGCTGGAAGTCTCCATATATTTTACTTAGTGAGTCCCTATAGATGGACAGCTATATTTTCTCCTGCATCCTAGGACATAGAACTTTGTGCACTAGAATAACTGTTTTTTTTTGTTTTTACTTTGGACAAATTCCTGAAGAGAAACTTCTAGGTCAAAATGTATATATGTTTTAAATGCACTCCAGTGAAATGACATCACTTGTCATTTAACTAACATGATACAAAACCGTTTTCCAAAATGTTGGGTCTTTTGACTTTTATAGCAACAGTGATATCCCCTGAATCTGAAAACTAGGATGAGGAGGAAACATTAGGTTCCCTTCAGATCTAGGAGTGGCTCAGACAGTGAAGACTCTGCCTGTAAAGCAAGAGACCCGGGTTGGGTGGGGGTATTCGATCGCACTCCAGTATTCTTGTCTGGGGAAGCCCATGGGCAGAGGAGTCTGGTGGGCTACAGTCCTTGGGGTCACAAAGAGTTGGACATGACTATGTTTTCAGATGTAGGAGGCATCTGAAATAACACTCTAAGATCTTCTAGGTTCAGCAGTAAAATGAATATTATATAGAAATTATCATTGAATTATAAAGGATGTTAAGAGATATTTGCTCTGGTTCTTTTGTTCTCTCTTTAAGCAGATCAGGTATAATTTTCTTCATTTTACATAAGACCAGAGAAGATGAGGAACTTCCCATGACTGGTAAATAGGAGTGGCAGGACATCAGTCAAGGGACTTGCCGTCTATAGTTCCCGCATAGTGAATTACTTTTAAGATACAGAATATATTTCATCAGTTAGGACAATATTGGAATTTCTTCTTGAAAAAGATAATTGAGAAATGAGGAAACATGGAAATTCTGTTGTCATGTTAATAATTATAGGGTTTTTTTTATTTGCACACAGGTTTACTAATGATTTATCAGTTAAATCTTGAATGAACTTTGTTCTTTGACCCCAATTCTGCCAGTAACAGCAGAGTCTGTAAGATAATAGCTTTTCCAAAGTGATCCTTTCCCTCTCCTCATTTAGGAGTGCCAGACTGAGGAAAGGGAAACGTTTTGGAATAATTTTGGAAAAAACCCAATTTACATGAAACCTCCAATGACAGATATTCTGTTCATAGTGAATGGACTCTGAATGAGGGTGTGTGCAGGTGTTGAGACTGAGGGGCAGAGTTGGCAGGTGTGTTGGGAAGAAGAACTGCATGGAAATGAGGCTCAGAACGGTAACCCTTAGAGTTTCAGGCAGCACTAATTTTCTTGAAAAAAAGGTGCAAAGTCCTTCAATTTAATTATTAGGATGAGCTCTTTGAGCAAGGCTCATGTGGAATTACTAGAGTTAATATTTTTTAAAGTCAGTCTGGTAAGACCTGGGGACACAATACTTACCTCAGGCTTCACATTAGATTATGGTCCCCAGGAGAGCAGAGAGCATGTTCCTAACGCGTCCTACTCTAGCACCGTGCTTGGCACACAAGGCTCATCGTGTGCAACAATGCATATGGCTGAATGACTGACAGACCACTTAATTGAGGGAGTGTGGAGGATGAAAGGTATATTTGTTAGGAAGACTGAATATTTGAATGTACATACGTCTACCTGTAATGCGGGAGACCCGGGTTCAATTCCTGGGTCGGGAAGATCCCCTGGAGAAGGAAATGGCAATCCACTCCAGCACTCTTGCCTGGAAAATCCCATGGACGGAGGAGCCTGATAGGCTACAGTCCATGGGGTCTGAGCGACTTCACTCATACCTAATAATATGGTCTCCAAATATATAAAGAAAAAAATGACAGAATTACAAGGAGAAAGAAGAATTTCCATAATCCTACAAGATTTTAACTTATTTACTAAACACCTCAGAAAATTATATCTTAAGCAGCACAAAAGATGACTCTCATAAATACAAAATTCTTAAATAAAATGTTAGCAAACTGAGGCAGCAAAGTTTGCAAAAAATGCATCATGACCAACTAGAATTCATTCCAAGAATGTGAGGATAATTTAACATTGAAATGTTTTCTCTAAATAAATTCTGTATAATAATTTGCATATTAACTAAGAGAGAAAAGACAGTTGTATCAATGAAGTGAAGTGAAGTAAAAGTTGCTCAGTTGTGTCCGACTCTTTGTGACCCTATGGACTATACCCTCCTCCAAGGGATCTTCCCAACCCAGGGATTGAACCCAGGTCTCCTGCATTGCAGGAGGATTCTTTACCAGCTGAGCCACCAGGGAAGCCTTATTAGAAAAAAATTTGAGGGCTTTCAGCAGCAATTTAAGATAAAAAATATTATTAGCAAACAAGGAATAGAAAGGAGCTTCCTTAACATAGCCAAAAGTATCTGCAAAAATGGGCAGGAATTGCACTTAACGGTGAACTTTTAGTAGCACTTTCTTTAATGTCAGGATCAAGAAGGAATGTCCACTATTCTCTTTCTATTCATTTCTGTACTGGTAATCCAACCCCAAGAAATAGGAAAAAGAAATACAATTTTTAAGGGTCAGGAAAGGAGAAAACACAGTTATTACATTCTGATGAGGTATTTGTGAAAATGGAAAATGCAAGAAAACTTACAAATTGAAAGAATTAATAATTGGAGTTCAATAAGGTTTCAGGATATAGGATCAATATAAAAATTCAGTGGTTTCTATATATAAGCAATAAACACTTAGAATAAGATAATTTTAAAAAAGATACCATTTACAAAAGCAACAAAAGTATTATGGTGCCTAGGAATGAATATAGTAAAACACATGTAGACATTAATGAAAAATAGGGGAAAGCTTTATGAAATACAAAAGTAAATGAAGTGATATTTCATGACCATGATTAAGAAGACACAGTATTATAAAGATGTGACTTCTCCAAGAATTAATACACAAATTTTATTAACAATAATTTAATTCCTAACAGAAGTGTTTTGGAAAGTTGATAGGCTTAAAATTCATATGATAAACAAATGGCCCAGAATTGCCAGAATAATTCTGAAGAAGATAGGGAGGTGTAGGAATTAATTTACTGGGTAAAAAGGCTGCATAAAACTAGGCTATATGAGGGGAACACTGGAGCAAAAATAGATAAGCAGACCACTGGACTGGAAGAGACGCCCAGATGTAGGCGTCTACTTAAAGCTTATCGTAGAGACTCAGAAGATGACAAAGATGGCATAAAAGCAAATCAGGGGTGAGTTATTCAGATCCAGAATGGATTCATTAGGACAATGAAAATGAAAACAACAATAACAAGTTACTTTATGATCATCAATGGTCAAAAGTTAAATATCTGACAATACTAGGTAATCATTAAGGAGGGAACTCCTACACTGCTGACTGGGGTAGACATTGGTACAAATGCTTTGGAAAGAAATTTATAGATACTGAGAAAATATTAAGATACGTGTCTCATATGATCCAGTAATTTACCTCTAGACGTACATCCTGGAGAAAGTCTTGAAAATACTTAAAATATGAGCCGGGTAAGAATGTTCATTACAAGTCACATATAGTAGTGGAAATGGAAAGTTGATCAACTCAGGGATTAACAAATAAATTTTACATACGTACACAACTGCATGCAGCAGAGAGAACTGAGTGAAGTCAGTCAGAAAGAGGAGAATCTAAAATAAATGATACAAATGAGCTTTCTTACAAAACAGAAAGAGACTCATAGACTTAGAGAACAAACCTATGGTTGCCAGGGGGAAGAATGAGGGGAGGGGATAATTAGGGAGTTTGGGATCACGTGTACCTACTGCTATACTTAAAATGGATAACTAACAAGGTCCTACTGTATAGCACAGGAAACCACTCAATGTTGTGTGGCAGCATTGTTATGTGAATTAGAGGGGAGTTTGGGGAAAATGCATTTATTGTTTTGTATGGCTGATTCCCTTTGCTGTCTGCCTGAAACTATCATAATATTGTTAATCAGCTATACTCTAATATAAAAAGAAAGCAGGAAAAAAGAACCAATCAATTGAATCTATTTGGATCTCCATAACCCAAAGCTGAATGAAAAAAATCAAAGTGCATGATGATATATGTTATTATTTATGTAAAATTCATAAATACCAGAATAACTGTACATGTTATTTATGGATACATATGTATGAAGTAAAGGCATTTTTTAAATGGCCGGAATGGATATACAACTGCAGGATTATGGTTACCACTGGAGAAGGAAGATAGAGAATTTGGTTATTGAGGGATGTCATTTTCTGCATCCATTGTATTTCATTTATTAAAAAGAAAATGTCTGGTAAAGAGGTAATATTTGTGAAATTTGGGGTTGGTAAGTGGAGATCTTTGTTATATCATCCTCTATAATTTTTATGTGTATGGCATATTTGGTGCAAAGGACAAAAGATTATAAATGGAAGAGTCAATTGCAGCTGGAGTTTTAAGTGAAGACATGGGATAGGAAGAAGTAAACAAAAGAAAATGTGTATCATTGGCACTGAGATTTGTGGCTTAAGCCTCACTCGGGAGAGCTGGTTTATTAGATTTGGAACCCCTCATCTTCCTTGGTCTTGGTTGTTCCCAGAAGGCCCAAGGAATTTCTGAGTGCTTCCAAACATGTTTGCATTTTTAAAGCTCAAGTCTGGCAAATGGCTAAAGACTCAGGAACTTGAGGGCAGTGGAAAGAGAAGATGTAGAATTTAGCTGGGTTGGAAGCAAGATGTCAGTTTTGATTTAGAATTAAAATCAGGGAATATGTTGAAAGAGGAGCTCAAGAATGCACGCCTGGAAAAAAACCTTGGATGACTGTTCTAAGCCAAATATTTTAGCATGTGTCTGCGTTTTTTATTTCCAGAGAGGCTTAGATTGCTGTTATTTTCCCTTATTTTTAAAAAATATGTCCTAATAAAGTTTTTTTGAAACAAATTAAAAACCTCCCAAACTTACATTATTCATTAAATATGTTTCACATACACAGTAAAAGACCCTCCAAAAATCATTGCTTAGGAAGAAATTTATTGATTCAATTTAAATTAAGCATTGGTACAATTGCAAAAGCAGTTGCTCTGAAAAAGTATTGAAAAACATATCATGAGTTAACATAGTTCAGTAACAATATCAATATTGATCACTTGAAGCAAAACTACTGCCAAATGTCATTGAAACTCATTTCATTAATTTTTAATAATTTATGGAGCAAATGTGTATCACCTTAAAAATGTACCTGTGACATTTACAAATTCTTTCAAACACATTTATAAATACAGTAATAAAAATTCCTGAGCTCCCTTAGCTTATACCAGTGTTCCCCCAACTGACAACCTAAGTGGTATTTGACTAATATTCTCTAGTTTACTTAAAAAATATTTTATCACATTCATAAAAGTACCTGTGTTTCAAGTTCATTGGTAAGTATAAGTTTTAGTGTGTGAAACTGATCATAAGACAAAATTGCTTAACACTTGTATAGGCAGCAAGAGTTGGTGAGGTTATGGGCAAAAGAATTCCGATTTAAGTGTCAAGACTCCAATGTAGACTATGCTTTACAATATCAGGAATGGGTTTTATCTCATCTGTACTCTTCAGAAGGATAAAACTGTGAGAATCTGCTTCCCTAAAGGGTAAGGTCCTATTGGAGGTTTTTCAATAACCCCATTTCCTATGTGCTGTGCTGTGCTTAGTTGCTCAGTTATGTCCAACTCTTTGTGACCCATGGACTGTAGCCTGCCAAGTAACTCTGTCCATGGGGATTCTCCAGGCAAGAATACTGGAGTGGGTTGCCATGCCCTCCTTCAGGGGATCTTTCCAACTGAGGTGTTGAACCCAGGTCTCCTGTATTGCAGGCGGATTGTTTATTGTCTGAGTCACCAGGGAAGCCCAAGAATACTAGAGTGGGTAGCCTATCCCTTCTCCAGGGGATCTTCCCGAATCAGGAATTGAACCGGGGTCTCCTGCATTGCAGGTAGATTCTTTACCAGCTGAACTACCAGGGAAGCCCCCATTTCCTATAATCCTGCCGTATTGTTTAACCCCAAGACATCAAGATTTCTGCAAAATAGGTATTATATCTCACAGTCCCTCAAAACAGGGGAGATTTAGAATGTGTAAAAGTTAATTAGTCAGTTGTAGAGTTTGGTGGGGTTAAGGTTTCGGACATGGTTCTGGAAAGATGTAGCAACATATAATTTCTGTTTCCTTTTAGGAAAGCATGTCATTTTAGAAAATTAGCTACACAGTACTTCTCCAACTCATCATTATTATATGAATGCTGTGTCTGGTGACTGACACTCCAATTTTTCCAGCTTCAAAGTAAACATGTGTCCAATAATTAAAGGCAGATGGCACCAATGTAAGCATGGGGGAGTCAGTCTTTACAGAAGCCAAGTTTTAGGGAATGATATTCGTGTAAGAAATTTCTTATTCCCTGGTAAGACATGGCCTTAGAGAATTTAAGAGTCAGAGAAGAATTTGTAAAACAAACCCCACACCATCCCATAATTCTGCAACACAAGCATAAGCAGTAGATAAAGATTTCTAGATCTGTATCCATTAAAAGATTAGCATTTTACACTTAATTCAATGAATTTGGTCAGAAGAGATGTTGTTAGTAATATGGATGAATCATACTGTTCAAAAGCATTCCATTTTTAAATGGCTTGATTTTTCCTTTATTTCATAATAGTTAGATGAGCTTTTCTGATCTATCCCTGGGTTCTTGGTTCCATCTCATTTTATTTTTATTTTTAGCAGCTTCTTGTGTGAGGGATGGGGGTGAAGGAGGGAAATTATACTTTGTAATCATACAGAAGGGTGAAGAGAAAAGAGGAAAATTGTTTTGGTCTAATTTATATAAATAGTTTCTGGATTACAAATCCTTTTGCAGCAAAAATCCATCAAGAAAATTGTTTAGCCAGGCATGTGTTATTTTTTTCATTTACATATCAAATAAAAATAAATAGAGGAAGGGGAGGCAAGAAGAATAAACATTTATTGAGCCAGGCACTGAGGTGGGAATTTTCAATAACATGAGCAGAAATATAATGATAATATTATACTGGGATGAGTTTGCTTGGCAAGCATCGTTTTTGGCATGGAGTAAAAAGTGAAGATGTTCTGGTAATAGCAGTTAGCAGCATCTCCCATCCTCTTGATATGGATTTATCTATCCATGGTGTCCTCTCAAAATGGGAAGAGACAAATTAATAAATCCATGGGCAACAGAAAGCACAATGTGCAATAACTAAAGATTTACAGAACTAAAGATGCAAGATAAATCAGATGATTAGAATCTTCTATAATTTTCTAAGATAAAAAAATAGGCATTGTAATTAGTTCATGTAGAAATGTTTTTAAAATCAAAACAAGGTAATTTCTGATATACGCCTGATTTTTCCCTACCATAATATCTTTGATGGTTAAAATCAAATAAGGAAAAAAATTATTTCTAGGGGCTTTAGGGAAATCAAATTGTGAGAAATATCCCCCTCATGGCTTTGGGTAACCACATTGTTGTGACTCCTGGTTACGGAAAAATCTGCATCTATAATTTTGTTGGCTTTTCACCTGGTGACTTACTATGTATTCTTTCTGTCCCTTATTCATCAGTCAGTTTTTATAAAATGTAAAAATGGTTATTGAGAAAACCTAGCATAAACTTACAAACTGATGAATTTAGGAAGTGTATCTTCATGTAAAAAACAAGACCCCAGCAACTTGTAACAATAACTTCTAATTTCCTACGCAATATTGAAGAATTTTGTTTGGCATTTCTTAGGAGAAGAGAAAAAGCAGAGGTAGTGGTAGCTTTGAAAATATTGAACCTTTGGCTATCCTATAGCCTTCACTTCAATATGGCTTTACAGAAGACATAGATCCCTAACAGCCAGTTCTAGGTCGCTTTGGTCTCTGCATGAGACACAAAAATTGTTTGAAATGACTGATCAGGCAGAAAAGCAAGCCTCATTATGCAAAAAACACCCCAGAAGTATCAGAGGTCACATGAAGCAAAGTCGAGGGGTTGACTTGACTTTTAAACAATTATTGGATTGTACTTTAAACACTTGCCCCAGATCAGCTGTACAATGGCAACTCACACTACTTCTAGACAAAGATTAAGAAAAAAAATTAGCACATTCACGGTTTCAACAGAAAGATATGATTACATTTTTTTCAGTCTTGTTTTCCAGATATAGAAACAATCACATTGAAATATATATGGATAGATTCTAACTCATGAAATAATTATTTTCCTTTGTAGTACACAGTGAGTTTCACAACAGGATTATATGTCTCAATGTGTCATACAGTTTTTGAACCACATAAAGCAATATAATATAAAATCATATAACAGTTAAAATCAGGATTATCACATGGCAAATATACAACTATGTCACTGAAAATAGTCAAAGTGGGACATGGACATCATTTCTAAATAAGCAGCTTTGAAAGAAGGACATTAGGATAAGAAGGGAAATAGTTACTTTTAAAACTTCAAAATAATTTTATCAGGAATTTCATAAAACAAATTGTCATTCAGGAGACTCTTTGCCATACAATTTTTCAGTTTCAGGTAATATAACAAGATTTCCCCACCTCCTTATGATATGTGAAATTTGCATGGAAAACTCAGGTTAGATTATGAAATGTATGCAGGTGGAGTGTGCGTTGAGCATAATATGAAACTACTTGTTTTTATATTACTAATTAAGTAGCTAAAGTTTTTAGAGTTGTTTTTTTCTTTTTATTAGCAGCAGGTAAAAAGTTAACTACCAGACTATGGTTAAAGGTCTCTCTTTTCATTGACCACAACCACATAAACAGTGTGTTTTCCCACTTTACATATCTCAGTGCTTCCTGACATGAAATTAGAGTGTAAATCAAAGGAATCAATGTGGACAAAACAGTCGTGGGCATAGGTACATATCTTAGCCATAAACTCAGAACACTGAGCAGAGTCACTATGTCCAAAAAAATTCGAGTTTAGAAGGTTACTTTTGGCATTCTGTGTAATCCTGAGATGCCCAGACATTGAGAAACATCCTATTTTTCTTTCTTTTAAAAAAGTATTTTATTTTTATCTATTTTTTAAATTTGGCTGTGCCAGGTCTTAGCTGTGGCATGCAGGATTTCCAAGTGGCACAGCCCTGTGGCATGTGGGATCTTAGTTCCGTGACGAGGGGTGGAACCTGGGCCCCCTGCACTGGAAGTGAGAAGTCCCAGCCACTGGACCACCAGCAAAGTCCTTCACACTCTATTTTTCTATCTGTTTCCTTTTACTGAAATAGGTAACTATGTGAAGGTCTCAGAGCCAAAATCACCTTGAAATACACAAATCTAGCGAGAGAACTATTTGATTCGCAGATGATATGTACACTGGTCATGAAATACGTCCAGGCTATAACCATAAATAGAATTTCTGGTTAGGTTATAAAACTCAAGACAATCATTTTGCATTTTTAAGTTTCTGCTTAAGACCTCCACAACAGTCTTCACTGTAGCTTGGATTTATTAATGGCCTTTGAACAAATGAATGAATGGATGAACTGAGCTAGAATCTCTAAGCCTGTGGCTCCGTAAATAAGTTGTGATCTTCAACTTGGGCCTTGAAATCTATGTGGCCAATTTATTGTTTGACTCAGGCCAAAGTCATTGTTTATGAATAATCTAGTTTCTTGCAAATCCTACGGTTGCTACTGTACAAAACGGAGGCCTTAAGTGAGAGCATTAAAAGCCTACAAGGTGGACAGCTAAGAAGAGGAGGAGCAAAGGATGTTAAATGAAATCGATGAGACTTGCAGGAGTAGAACTGTTTTTCTCTTCAGCATTGTTACAGCCATACTGTCCACTGCTTCAGGCTAAGGGATCATCAGCAATATTCTCCTGCACTGTCCCTGGGCCATTTGCTGAAACCCTGGATTTTACTCAGATCATGCACATAAAGACTGTTAGAGCCAAGGGGTCTTAGAAACGTCTTAGGCCAAGCCACTCATTTAACAGATGAGGGAACCAGAGATTAGCTTTTAAAGGACTTGCTAAGATCACACAGCCTGTTTACTGGCAGCCGGAAATTGAGTGCTCAGCCCACTACCCTAGCAACTATGTTAATGATGCGTGGGCTGAAAAGGCAGAAAAAGAAATTGGTTCACTAGAGGCTTTCATCAATGACAAATCTACATCAGCAATCTTGCGGACCATGATTCAGAGGCTTTTCTGTCTTTCTGCATGTGTGCCAAGTTCCATGGTACATGTGTTCCCCTTTTCAGGCCCTGGCATGCAATTCAAAGCCATTTGAAAGGGCACTGTGTTTTAAAATTGAGAGTCTCAAGTAACAGGGTGGCAGACTTATTCCAAAATCTTAGCCAATTTCTTATCAAAATAAGTTCTACTATTCACATCAGCTGTGTGCTAATTTAATTAAACAATAAATTAAAATCCACTCAATGGTTGCTGATTGGACCTTCACCATTTAATGATTCCTTTCTGGCTTTTTCATTCATTTACTTAAAATGTAAAATTTACAGTCCAAACAATACACTTTTCTTGTGAAAAGAAAACTTAAAAAAAAAAGGCACTTTGTAAAATGTGTATAAATCTGATTCTTTCATGTCTACTTTAAAGAGACAATAAAATCTGGATCACATCTTTTTGAAAGTGATAAGTGATGGGCAGAAGCAGGCA
Organism: Aepyceros melampus; assembly: GCA_006408695.1. Classification (NCBI taxonomy): domain Eukaryota; kingdom Metazoa; phylum Chordata; class Mammalia; order Artiodactyla; family Bovidae; genus Aepyceros; species Aepyceros melampus. The sequence continues at coordinate 89,607 of SJXQ01003681.1, read as the reverse complement.
GCCTGGAGAAAGTTGGGGGACGGACCTTTCCCAGCTAAGCCGCACCCTGGAGCTCAGGTGCCTCTGCTTGCTCATCAGATTCTCCTTTTCAGTTGGGTCACTATAGGACAGACTCAAACTCCTTCATCTCGTACAAATGGTAAGGGATTGACCAACTTTGGACCAAGCCAGTTGGGATTGGCCTTAGGCACTTAGGAAAATGCAGAGTCAGTTACATGTCAGTGACGTGACTGATTATGACTTGTGCTCATCTGAGCTGCCTTGTACCCATTTGTTAAAACTAGAGAAGATTTTGCACTTTGAGTTATAAGTGTCCATAAATCACCCACTGGCTATCCTATTTCCATGTGCTTCGTAGCTTGAAGTGTTTATTTATAAAAAATATGACTTTTTACAAATCAGAGTTTGAGGCTTTTAACACAAACTGTGCAATGGTGGTTCATAATCCATAAAAAGACAAAACAACAACAATAGCAAAAGCGCAAACCAGAATCAGCAGCCTAGTATAAGAAAAGCATCTCGTCCCTAAAAGCCTCTTTTAAAAAAATCTCTCCTTCCCTCTATACACATATTTGCACATTATCTTAGACTATGATTCTATATCTACATAATTTGTAAAATGCATGTACAATATGTTAAGATTAGTTGGCATTGATGATTTAAACCTGTGGCTGATTCATGTAGATGTATGGCTGAGGCCAACACAGTATTGTAGAGCAACTGTCCTCTAACAAAAAAAAAAAAGAAAAAAAAAAGTGAAACAAAATGAGCACATCACTGAAGAGGACATGTGTCTATGATGAAGGCAATTATTTGTTAGCTTAATTATGATACAAGGCATTGGTTAATCATCTTTGCTGGACACTATTGAGTGATTCATGGAATTAAGGATTCACAGTTTAAAAGGACATTATAGATTATTTGGCCTAGCATTTCATTCAGAGCAAACTGAGACCCAGAGAAGGGAATTGAGCTAAGCTAACATAATTAGCACTAGAAGCTGGGTCTCCTGACCCTTAATCTGCATACTTCCACTCAACTAGAGGGCTCCTTGATAGAAAATAGACTAGACCATGAAAAAAAAAAAAAACCCCACAATTCATTAAAGAGTGCTAAGTGACTGAGAATTATAGCCTTGGCTTTAGTTAATGGTTGACAGTAATCTACTTAACTAATTGGTGTTTCTTTAAGAATTTAGTTTGAGTCTTCAGCCATGACAGTTTTTTTCATACATGCCAAATTATACATCAAAAGACTATTTTTGAATTCTCATACTATCACAGTGGTTCATACACACCTTGGAGGAGATGGGACTGTTCTGAGAAAGATTTGTTCTGTGCTGGCTTTGAAGGGCCAAGTCTTTGGTCAATGCTTCTCAAGGTAGGGTATATTCCCTGACCCTCTTAGAAGTTGTATGTGCTTTTGCAGATCATTCTCTTCCATTATGTGAATCCCAAACCACTAATAGATTTTAAAAAATGATACCTTTTTATGACAGTGCTGTTCACTGCAAGTCAAACAGACTCGACCTCTACTTTTCAGGAAAGAACTACTCCAGGCACTAAAATCAGCTTTAGTGGAAATGATCTGCTAGGGCAATGCTTCTCAAACTTCACTGTGCACTTGAATCATCTGGGGATCTTAGCAAAATGCAGATTCTGGTGGGTGGGGGTGGGGAGGGCAGAGATTCTGCATTTCCAAGCATCGCCCATAGATGTGGGTGTGGCTGGTCCTCAGACCATATTTTCAGTAGCAGGGATCTAGGGGACTGAATAAACTTGGACAGTCTTCCTCAACAGCTCCCTCACTCTTAACCAGTTGTGTGTGTTTGGGAGAACAGAGCCTCAGATATGTTACTTTTGCATTTCTGGGAGCTCTGGCAGTGTGTTCACTTTCACACATCAGCCAACTTCTGAGTCCCGTTCTTGTCAACATGGACTTCCTGGGCTGGAATATTTAACTCACAAAGGGAGCTCAGATTCTTTGTGTTCCAACTTAAGAAGTGAACACACAAATGGATTTGCCCAAGATTGCTCAGAAAAACAAAACAAGAACCCTCTCTCTAAGGCAGTATGTTAGATGTTTCCACTCTCCGTTTTCATCTTTATAAATTTTCACCCAGAGAAGTGAAAATTTCACAGAGAAGTGAAAATTTTCATCCCAAGAGCAGAACCCCCAGAGTGGCTCTAAATTACAAGAGAAGTAATTTTCAGTCTGTGGAGAGTCCTAAATCTCTAGTTTCTTGATTGCTGTTTAAAGTATCCTGGAGATAAAAAGAATCAGAAAAACTATACTACACTGCGCTGGAAATCGAATTTTGTCATCCACTTCCTATTCCTCAGTGGGCTTTGGCTTGGTATGGCATTTTATTCCACAAACAGGGACTGTATATATCACCGTGTACTGAAAATACTCATTATAACCTCATATAAATACTATACCCGCTGAATACGTAAACAGGCTGTCCTGGGAAGATAGAAAATAGTCTTTTATTTTACTTAAGTGATAGAAAAATAGTCTTCAAAAATACATTGTTAAACTTACGGGTTTATATTAAAGTAGACTTTGTATATACAGTAAGGCAGTACTTCTGTGAACATCCTGCTATGATTATATTTTAAATTAAAGTTAGTCTTTGGGGACTTTTTTTCCCACTAACAGAAGACTAGGGTGTGTAATAAATTATCTATCATGCTGAAATGAAAGAGGAAAACATTTTAGAAGGATTCACCACATGAAACTCATTTGCCTCCTGTATAAGAAAATACCACTTTCTAAAACCCTATTCTCTAGAAGTTTTAGAATGAAATACAATTTAAGGGTAAAATCCATGCTTAATAAATTCAAACTTTTTAAGAAAAAATTGGAGGCATCTGTTTACTTGCATATTGGCAATGTGTCATTAAGGTAATAGGAACAGATGGAAACAATTTGTCAGGGATTCTAGAATGAAACTTTTTAAGTGCATTGTATTTGGTTAATCCTAATAAAATGAAAGAGGAGTGCAAAGGTTAAGCAACTGGTCTTCAAGAGTGGTTTCCATGGCATTTCTCTCCTATCTACCATCTTCTCATGGTAAACAATTTTGACTGACTTATAACCCCTCTGTCACATATGAAACCATGAAGGCCTTTTCCAGAGAATATATCGGTTGGCACTGTCTCTCAAGAATACTAGGCAATGTGCTTTTATGTCATTGAACATATAATCTGATAACTAATAGCAAAAAAGTAAATCTACAAATCACACAAGATGGAATGATTTGTTCTGGAATCAGCTGTTGGAAAAAGAGGCAACTGGTTGAAAATAGAGAATGAAGAGTGAACTGGGAGTTGGGTAGTGTCATTCTAACCCTGTTCTTGAGCCCTCTTTGGTAGAGTGCATTTCACATACTCTGTAGTGTTCCCTGAAGGAAAATCACAATTCAACCCATCCTTCCATAACTCTGACTGCAAGAGTGCATAAAACCTGCGGGACCCAGTCCCCAACCCAACTGGAGTCTGCAGTTGCCTGGGGCTGTGGGGGAGACAGCCAGGTCGGCCTCGGCTGGATTCTATGGCAGGGCTGGCAGGGCCTTCTTGTCTGGTTCTTCTAACAGAGTCAGGTTTTGTGCTTGCAGATCCGGCATCAACACCAGGATGTTGCTATCCGTCACCTGGGACACCTTCGAGTACTCCTTGCTGGTTTCAGGGGCGCCAACCTTCTCGTTTTGTTTTGGGAACAGAGCTAGCACTCCGTCTTGGCTGACCTTGTGGATTTCCACATATTCCAAGAGTTTAGCAGAGATCAAGGGGGTTTTGTCTTGGGGCAGTGGCCACACTGTATCTTGGTCAGGCTTGGAACTGTAGCCTTCTGACTCCCTCTGTTTGGCTCCTTTCCTTCCACGCCAGTCTCCATGGTTTTGGAGGGTTTTAAAGCATGTTGGTCTGTTTGGTCCAGCAGAGTGGCTGTGGTGTCTGCCATGCCCAGGGCCAGCTCACACACCTCAGCAACGTTGTGGTAAGAATATCTGGGGCTGTACATGCTGGGGGGCTGCGAGAAAGGCCATGTGGAAGATTTGGGTCCATTGGCCGGAAAATAGGGGATTTTGCCTTCCCCGCTCGTGCTCTGAGGGGCCTGGAGACATGTAAGATTTGTTTCGGGATTCTCCAGCTTCTCAGGGCCCTCGGGAGTATGGAACTTGGAGGGATGGGCCTGAGGTTCATCACACTTTTCAGACAAGAGCGAAGGGCTGTCGCAGCTGCCCCGGCCAGAGTCACTGTCGGGATCCAGGTGCGTGGGCTTCACGCCTTGATCCATGTGTTCTTTGGAGGTGTGTGGCATCAGCTGTTGGTCCTCACTGTCATCGACCTCTATGAACTCCATCAGCAAGTCCTCGCAGTCAGAAGTGGGAGGGAAGTCTTGGCTTTCCAGAGCTCTCAGAAGTTCTTCGGACTTGCCCTTCTATTAAAACAGACACAAGGCGAGAAGGCTGTGATATCTGCAATCAAAGTGAACTCCATCAGAATAAATTCCCTGGAGCTGACTTTTCACAATCTGTGCTTTTGGCCTCACAGTGGCTGATGTCAAGTGACATAATGAGTAGGTAACTGCCTTTATATACCTCCATGTCAAGCTGAAGGTCAAATCGAAACTATTAATATGTATTTCAACCTGCAGAGAAATGGAAAATGTTCTAACCCCTCTTTTCATTCAGAACACTTAAATTTAATTCCCACTTGAATCTGTCTAAATGGGCTCTGGCAAATACCAGCTCCCTTGTACTGAGCCAGTGTTAGCTGAGCACTCAAACCAAGCAAAAAAATTGTAGTAAGATATGCTATTACTATGGCCTTATGTAGAGAACATTCAAGTGAGAGCTTACACCAAAGTCTGATGGAAGAGGGGCTGGTGGAGGTCACTCTTTTGTATTCATCAAATATTCACCCACTTTCTCAACTGATTATTTGTATAAAATGTTTAGGACAGGGCTTATGAACAGATTTGATAAACCTAACAAGCATTCCTATGTGTGCTGATGTTTTCTTGGCTTTCTTTCATTGCCCTCTGACACTTACTGACAGTAATTACCCTCATGCCTCTCACGTCTTTCAGTGAACTCCCCTGCTGAAGGGGAGGGACAACCAGCCAGGGATGGCCCAGCCAGCCATACTGCAGTGATGGGGTTGGAGTGCACATGTGTAAAGATGACAATTACACAGCAGCAAGTCACAATACAGTCTCCACCCTGGCACTTACCTCCAGCAGATGAATATCAAATCCTTTTATTTTTGGCCCTGGAACTGGTGGGAAGATGCAGGTCACCATGCTATAAAATGATTTGTGAGATGAGATAAATGGTACATATTATCACTTTGTAATTTCTGAAAGATTAGCCTTATCTCCAAATGGCTGCTACATGGACCATGGTAGGTAGAAGTTAGGAGTTCCGAGGCTACATGAAACTACTAAGGTGACAACAATGAATAACTCTAGAGTGTTAAATGTTTGACAAAGAGTAGTGTCTGACTCTTTGCGACCCCATGGACTGTAGTCCGCCAGGCTCTTCTGTTCATGGAATTCTCCAGGTAAGAATACTGGAGTGGGTAGCCACTTCCTTCTCCAGGGGATCTTCCCAACTGTGGGGCTGAACCTGGGTCTCCTGCATTGCAGGCAGATTCTTTACCATCTGAGCCATAAAGACCAATATTAAAATGAACTCTGGCTAGTTAACTCTGACTGATTCTGAAATGACTAGTGGATTGTTTGCTACTCTTGCCAGATTTTTACTATTTTGCAACTGTCAGCCTCCATTTGATGGAAAGAACATCAGCTTCAAATGAGTCTATTCTACTTTTTCTAGCACTGACAAAAGCTTTTTCATGGTGAACACACTGCCACTAATGGCTAAAACGAGGTGCTTGAATTATCTGTAGGTTACATCATTTCTATATTTTCTTTTTTGGCCATTATCCCTGACAACCATGACTGAGAGGAAGGTAGAGTGAAATACCGATAGCTCTTCAAAGCCACTGCCCAGATCATAATCAAACAGATGACAGCAGAAAGGATGGCCACAAAAATCCATACGCTTGTATCCTTCACTGGGAAGTCTAAAAACAAACAGCCAGAAAGCTTTGATCACACACAGCATTGTTTAAAACAAAGAAATGAGACTTTTGAACATAAGTCCCCTGCCCCTCTATACCTTTTTTGATTTGAAGAGCAATCCAAATGGAGTAGCATTAATGATGGATTTACTTTTCCCCCCAATATTATTAAATTTCAATATGCAGTATATATTTTACAGTACTCTAAAAATTTCAGAGTGCTTTAAAATATCATTTTAGGTGATACTTACAGAGGAAATCCATGAGGACATGGTCAGTTACAGTAAAAATAACAACAAGCTAACATTTATTAAGTTCCTAGTAAAAGCCATATGATGTTAAGCTCTTTATGCACATTGCTTTGCATACATTGCTGTATGTAAAGATAAGGAACTGAGACTCAAGGAGTGGTTTATTCAGAGGCAGGTAGCCATAAAGTTGCCATCTGGGATTTGAACCCAGGCCTTCCACTTAAAGCTCAACATTCAGAAAACGAAGATCATGGCATCTGGTCCCATCACTTCATGGTAAATAGATGGGGAAACAGTAGAAACAGTGTCAGACTTTATTTTTTGGGGCTCCAAAATCACTGCAGATGGTGACTGCAGGCATGAAATTAAAAGACGCTTACTCCTTGGAAGAAAAGTTATGACCAACCTAGATAGTATATTCAAAAGCAGAGACATGACTTTGCCGACTAAGGTCCGTCTAGTCAAGGCTATGGTTTTTCCTGTGGTCATGTGTGGATGTGAGAGTTGGACTGTGAAGAAGGCTGAGCGCCAAAGAATTGAGGCTTTTGAACTGTGGTGCTGGAGAAGACTGTTGAGAGTCCCTTGGACTGCAAGGAGATCAACCAGTCCATTCCGAAGGAGATCAGCCCTGGGGTTTCTTTGGAAGGAATGATGCTAAAACTGAAGCTCCAGTACTTTGGCCACCTCATGGGAAGAGTTGACTCATTGGAAAAGACCCTGATGCTGGGAGGGATTGGGGGCAGGAGGAGAAGGGGTCGACCGAGGATGAAATGGCTGGATGGCATCATGGACTCAATGGACGTGAGTCTGAGTGAACTCCGGGAGTTGGTGATGGACAGGGAGGCCTGGCGTGCTGCGATTCATGGGGTCGCAAAGAGTCGGACACGACTGAGTGACTGAACGGAATGGAACTTCTGCTTCTAGACCCTGTGCTTTTATTTAGGAAGAGCTAGGACTGGATGCACAGTCTTATGGCCTGTAGTTCAGTGCTGTATTTGCTATGCCAGTACAAACCCTGATATTTTGGTCAGGCCAGTAGTCACAAGAGCTAGGCTTTCCCATGTGGTTCTGGGCAAGACTTCTAAGACTTCTAACTCCATTGAGCTTCAGTTTCCTCTCTTTCAGTTGCTAATGGCAATTCTATTCTCTCTGAATACCTGAGATGGTTGGGAGGACCAAACAAGGTAAAGACTTTGTAAAGTACTTTAGAAATGCAAGATGAACCATTCCTTTGTAGAAAACCAGCCACTATGTTTAATGGCATTTGAAGAATTGGATGTCTTCTACATACTGTTCCTTGAATGAGATCAACATGTAATTGTCATCAAGGACTGAAAATCAGCACATGCCTTTCAGGTGGGATCATTTCAGTTCAGTTCAGTTCAGTCACTCAGTCGTGTCCGACTCTTTGTGACCCCATGAATTGCAGCACACCAGGCCTCCCTGTCCATCACCAACTCCTGGAGTTCACTCAAACTCACGTCCATTGAGTTGGTGATGCCATCCAGCCATCTCATCCTCCGTTGTCCCCTTTTCCTCCTGCTCCCAATCCCTCCCAGAATCAGAGTCTTTTCCAATGAGTCATCAATTTGCATGAGGTGGCCAAAGTACTGGCGTTTCGCTTTAGCATCATTCCTTCCAAAGAACACCTAGGACTGATCTCATTTGGAATGAATTGGTTGGATCTCCTTGCAGTCAGGTGGGATAGCACCTTGCAAATTTTAGGTGATGACCTTGAATGATAGGGATTGGGCAGATGTGGAGGGCAGAATAACTGACCATCAAGCCTTTGGAGATACTCCAAGCTCATGTCTGCAGATGTATCCTATTCTATTCATAGAAACTGATCCTCACTCACAGTGGCCCAGGGAAAGATGCTATACTTCCAGACGTCTCTGTATTGAGTGGAGAGATGATAAATCCACCTCTACTCATTCTTCTGCTTAAGACTCAAAATAGTTTCTCTGTTAGTAGTTACAACATACAAGTTTACTAAACCCATTCCATTTAAAAATATTTAGCAATAAAACAATGGCAGATTGCAGGCAGAATCCCCTTGGCGAATTTCAAGACACTTACCATTAGGTATTTGGATGGAGCTCTCTGGGCTCCACTCACTCCAGTATCCATGATCTGGCTTGCAGCGAATCTGCACAAGGTATTTCTGTCCTGGATATAAGTCGAAAATCTTAAGCTGATTCTGCTTTGGAGCAAAATAGGTCTAGGGAGGGCCAAGGAAAACAGAAGTCACTCTGACTTGTGTTATGAAGAAACTTTTCCTTTAGGAGATACACTAGCAGAGAAGTCAGGACAGATGATCACACTACATACCCTGTTCACATCATTGCATCCTCTCCACCCATCCCTTCCTCCTATTAAACACTGCTCACACAAAAAACAACAGGTTTTCTACTTTTCCATTTGGAACACTATTTCAGAAAGACAAACATACGGCTCCCTAAACCTTACCTTCTGACTTCTACATTATAAAAGGTGATTACTTAACAAAATTGGAAATTTGTTATTTTCCAAACCTAATAAAATAATTGACTCAAGGATTATTCATGAGTGTGAAGGCCCTAGGTGAAAGAGAACTGGGCATTTATGAACACTGAAGCAGTTGTGCATAAATCAAACATGAATTTCAATCAAGGGATCAGGATGTGATCTCCCCAGTCTAGCACCCAGTTTTAGCATCATTTATGGTAGGTTGACCAGAATGGGTTTGTCTCCTGATACGATGTGATGTGAAGCATATAACATCACCTCTGAAATTTCCTCGCCAAAAATTGTTCAACTGGAATCTAATCAAGTCTTTTAATTTCTGGTTACAGGAAATGTGGGGACAGAAAAACTGGCTAAATGACCTTGATCTTATAAAGAACTAATCAGACAGATGCAGAAGCTGGGACATTCTTTGGGACAAGTGACTTGGTCTCCTTAGCATGTTGAGATTGAAGGGGTACATGAGTCAGCCAGTTTGTGATCTTGAAGTGATTCTGGTTAAGACAAACTAGCTACTGAAATATTTTTGAAGCAGTTGGGGGAATTAAAATATGGACTAGCCATTAAATGATATTAAAGAATTACAAAAGATGATATTAAGGAATTTCAGTGAATTTTCTACATGTGATCATATTATTTTGGCTATGTTTGGAAATATCCTTTCTTTAAAAGAGACATATAATAAAGTCTTTAGGGCTTCACTGGTGGCTTAGTGGTAAAGAATCTGCCTGCCAATGCAGGAGATGTGGGTTCAATCCCTAGGTTGGGAAGATCTCCTGGAGAAAGAAATGGCAACACACTCCAGTATTTTTGCTTGGAAAATACCATGGACAGAGGAGCCTGGTAGGATACAGTCCATGGGGTTGCAAAAGAGTCAGACACAACTTAGTGACTAAATAACAACAACAACTAAAATATTTAAGAATAGATTATTATAATGTGTATAATTTATTGTACTATTTCTTTACAATGAAGAATTTAAAAGTAAATAAAAAAGCCATTAATCATGGACTGATTACATTGAGATTTTTTTCCTCCAACTTAGTGCCACTTAAGAACTCTCATAGACATTTTGATCTAAGATATCCTGAGAGAGGTGGGTTGGAAACCTGGCAGAAAAGGCTGTTCAATTGCAAGGATCTAGTTCTGGGAGAGCTGTATTTTGAGTCCCCATCCATCCCAGGAGATGCAGGGAGATGGATGGATGTAGGGAGAAAGCCTTTCCACCATATGTGAGGATCACATCAATATCAGGAAGAAAATATGCCAACCTAATAATTAGGAGGCACGACCAGTTCTCAGTTTTGTCAAAGGACACAGTTCCTTCCAAAAGTTTCCAACTGACTCACCTCCCAATCAGTTGCTTTCTCAGGTTTTAATCGAATTTCATACTGGATAATGAACCAACCAGATTTTACATCAGTCAGGATGGGTGGAGACCATTTTATCCATAGATATGGTTTACTATCTTCTGGATGTTTTAATTCCAAAGTCAGGTTCGCAGGAGGCTCTGGTTCAACTGCAGATATGAAAGAAAATCCATCTTTAGTCAAATAGGGATAGTTGAATCCAGAACTATAAGACTTAAGAGGCAGATCTCTCTACCTTTTCCCTCCATGTTTATGAGCCACTTTGTATTTGATGTCAGGTGCTGATCAGCAGAGTTGAGATTAGGCTGAAGCAAGTGAATCACATAGGGTGCAACATTTAAGGTGGCAAAAATAGCCAAGAAGCAGCTGTTGGTGCTCAAAGTCATTAGTCATTCAGGAAACACAAATCAAAACCACAATGGCATATCACTTCATACCCACTAGAATGGCTAGGATTGAAAAAATGAAAATTAACAAGTGTTGGCAAGAATGTTGGAGACTTTGGAACCTTCATACATTGCCGGTGGGAATGTAACATGGCGTAGCCACTGTGGAAAAGTCTGACAGGTGCTCAAAAAGTTAAACATGAAATTATCATGTCACCCAGCAATGTCACTCCTAAATATATACCCAGAAAAACTGAGAGCAGGTGTTAGAACAAGAACTCATTTATGAATGTTCATAACAGCACTATATACAAGAGCCAATGGGTGAAACAACCCAAATGTCCATCAACTGATGAATGGATAAATGATATCCTTATAATGGAACATTATTCAGCCAAAAGGAAGAAAGTCTTGATACAGCTACACACAGATGAACATTGAGAACATAATGCTTAGTGAAAGACGCCAGACAAAAAGGGCCAAAATGTATATGATTCCATGTATATGAAATATTCAGAACAGACAAATCTATAGAGACATAACGCAGATTAGTAGTTGCCCTGGGGCTGGGGCCATGGAGGGTAATCCAGAGAAACTGCTGAATAGGTAGGAAGCTTTTATTTTGAGTGATGAAAGAGTTCTGAAACTAGATTGGGATTGTTGCATAATATTGTGAATGAACTAATACCACTGAATGGCACACTTTAAAATGGTTAAAATAGTGAGCTCTATGTGGTAGGTATTTTACCACAATAAAATACAAAATGAAGGAATTTTCAAGTACAGGTCTGGTTTTTTCAAGTACAGGTCTGTGAGTTCCTCCTTAAGAGTGCAGTTCCTAGGCCATACTAGCCAAAGCAATCTACAGATTTAATGTAATCCCTATCAAATTACCCTTGAGACTTTTCACATAGGTAGAACAAATAATCCTAAAATTTATATAGAAGTATAAAAGCCAAAAGGACTATAAAATTGCCCAACCAATTCTGAGGAAAAGGAAAAAAGGTGGAGGCATGACTCTCCCGGACTTCAGACAATACTACAGAGCTACAGTAATCAAACCAGCATTGTCTTGGCACAAAAACAGACATACACATCAATGGACCAGAAGAGAGAGCTCAGAAATAAATCCACACACCCATGATCAATTAATCTTTGACAAGGGAGGCAAGAATGAATAATGGAGAAAAAACAATTTCTGCAAGAGGTGGTGTTGGAAAAGCTGGACAGTTTAATTCAGTTCAGTTGCTCAGTTGTGTCAGACTCTTTGCGACCCCAAGAATTGCAGCACGCCAGGCCTCCCTATCCATCACCAACTCCCAGAGTTCACTCAGACTCATGTTCATTGAGTCTGTGATGCCATCCAAGCATCTCATCCTCTGTCGTCCCCTTCTCCTCCTTCCCCCAATCTCTCCCAGCATCAGAATCTTTTCCAATGAGTCAACTCNAGTATCCTATCATTTTGCCTTTTCATACTGTTCATGGGGTTCTCAAGGCAAGAATACTGAAGTGGTTTGCCATTCCCTTCTCCAGTGGACCACATTCTGAAAAGCTGGACAGCTGCATGTAAATCAATGAAGTTAGAACACTCCTTTGCATCATACAAAAAAATAAACTCAAAATGGCTTAAAGATTTAAATATAAGACAGACACCATAAAATTCTTAGAAGAGAACATAGGCAAAACATTCTCTGATGTAAATCATATCAAAACTTTCTTAGGTCAGTCTGCATGCATGTATGCTAAGTTGCTTTAGTTGTGTCTGACTCTGTGAGACACTATGGACTGCAGCCCTCCAGGCTTCTCTATCCATTGAATTCTCCTGGTACGAATACTGGAATGGTTTGCCATGCCCTCCTTCAGGGGATCTTCCTGACCCAGGGATTGAACCCGAGTCTCTTACGTCTAACCTGTATTGGCAGGTGGGTTCTTTCCCACTAGCGTGTACCAAGAAAATAAAAATAAAAGCAAAACTAAACAAATGGGACCTAATCAAACTTACAAGCTTTTGCAAAGCAAAGGGAACCATAAACAAAATGAAAAGACAACCTACAGAATGGGAGAAAATATTTGCAAATTGTGCAACCAACAAGGGCTTAATTTCTATCAGATACAAACAACTAATACAACTTAATAAGAAAAAACAAAAACAAAACCAATTGAAAAATGGACAAAATACCTAAATAGACATTTCTCTGAAGAAGACATACAGATGACCAAGAGGCACATGAAAAGATGCTCAACATCACTAACTATGAGAGAAATGCAAATCAAACTACAATGAGGTATCACCCCACACCAGTCAGAATGGCCATAATTTAAAAAAATCTATAAATAACAAATGCTGGAGAGAGTATGGCAAAAAGGGAACCTTCCTACACTGTTGATGGCAATGTAAGTTGGTGCAAGTCACTATGGAAAACAGCATGGAGGTGCCTCAAAAATCTAAAAATAGAATTGTCATATGATTTAGCAATTCCACTCTGGGCATATATCCAGATAAGACTATAATTCAAAAAGATACATACACTTCTATATTCATAGCAGCAGTATTCACAATAGCCAAGACATAAAAACAACCTAAATGTCCACTGACAGATAAATGGGTAAAAAAGATGTGATTATATACATATAAATTTATATACATATATATTATATAAAGATATAAATTTATATAAAATATAAATACACACAAAATAAATATGTATAAATTTATGTAAACACACACACACACACACACACACACACACACACATATATATATATATAGAGAGAGAGAGAGAGAAGGGAATGGCAACCCACTCCAGCATTCTTGCCTGGATAATCTCATGGACAGAGGAGCTGGTGGGTACAGTCCATGGGGCCGCAAAGAGTTGGATATGACTGAGCGACTAAGCACAGCATAAACACACACACACACACACACACACACACACACACACACATTCAATGGAATACTACTTGCCCATTAAAAAAGATGAAATAATGCCATTTGTAGCAACATGAATGGACCTAAAGATTATCATACCAACTGAAGTAAGTTAGAAAGAAAAAGACAGACACCATTTGATATCACTTGTATGTGGAATCTAAAATATGACACAGATGAACTTATCTATGAAACAGAATCATAGACATGGAGAACAGACTTGTGGTTGGCAAGGGAAAAGAAGAATGAGGGATGGATGCATTGGGAGTTTGGGTGAGCAGATGCAAACTCATATTGAATGGATAAGCAGCAAGGTCCTAGTGTATAGCACAGGGAACTACATACAATATCTTGTGACAAACTATAATGGAAAAGAATATTAGAAAACTGTGTGTGTGTGTATATATATATATATATATATATATATAAACTGGCCATCAAGACTGAAATTAGGGTAAGGCAAACCAGCACCCTGAATCACTTTGCTGTACAGCAGAAATGAACACAACATTCTAAATCAACTATACTTGACTAAGATTAATTTAAAAGAGTGACGGGCCTAGGGTGATGGTTTGCCTTACCCTAATTTCAGTCTTGCTGGCCAGTCACATTTTGTCCATTCATTTCTTACCTCCTCAAATCAATCTCAATTCCAGGTGAGAGAAGAGTGAGTGTAACTCTAGTGGACTTGGCATTGTAACCTGTCTAAAAAATGAACTTGAGAAAATTTGCCACTAATCCTAATCCTTGTAGATTACTAAGGAAATACCTAATAAAGATGGTTGTATATGGATTTACTAAATAAACATCAGTTATTATAAGTTTTAAGCTGAACACAAGACTGAGAAATGCCTCTGATCAAAACATCTTTGTATAAAAGTGCAAGTAAAATGTTCAACATGAATCCTTGAAAGCAAACTTTCTCAACCTCAGCATTATGTGTATTTTGGACAAGAAAATTCTTTTGTGGTGGGGGCTGTTCTGAACACTGTAAGATGTTAGCATCATCCCTGGGTTCTCCCCCATTAGATATCTTCCCTCTCTGTGTTGCAACAATCAAAAATATTTCCTGCTATTGCCAAAAATCCTGTGCAAGGCAAAAGAGCACCCAGTTGAGAATCATTGCTTTCAAGTGTTTTCAGCAGACTTAAATATTTCTGAGATATACCAATATTCTGTACTGCAGGTTATCACTTGATGAGGTTCAAGCTTATAGACTTTACTGTGGTTAAATGTAAGTTGTCAATGAACTTCTGTGGCCCCTCACCAATACTGTAAGCAGCAGGGTTAATGAGATTCTAAGAACACTTCTTTAATAATTTTGAAAAGACCTACTTCTGCTTCACTGACTATGCTAAAGCCTTTGACCATGTGAATCACAACAAACTGGAAAATTCTTAAATGATAAGAATACCAGAAAATTTTATCTGCCTCTTGAGAAACCTGTATGCAGGTCAAGAAGCAACAGTTAGAACATGGAACAACAGACTGGTTCCAAATTAGGAAAGGAGTACATCAAGGCTGTATATTGTCACCTTGCTTATTTAACTTAAATGTAGAGTTCAGTTCAGTTCAGTTCAGTCACTCAGTTGTGTCTGACTCTTTGAGACCCCATGAACCGCAGCAAGCCAGGCCTCCCTGTCCATCATCAATTCCCAGAGTTTATGCAAACTCATGTCCGTTGAGTTAGTGATGCCATCCAACCATCTCATCCTCTGTTGTCCCCTTCTCCTCCTGCCTTAAATCTTTCCCAGCATCAAGATCTTTTCAAACGAACACATTATGTGAAATGCCAGGCTGGATCAAGCTTAAGCTGGAATCAAGATTGCTGGGAGAAATATCAAAAACCTCAAATACGTAGATGACACTATCCTAATGGCAGAAAGTGAAGAGGAACTAAAGAGCCTCTTGATGAAGGTGAAAGAGGAGAGTGAAAAATCTGGCTTAAAACTCAACATTCAAAAAATGAAGACCAAGGCATCTGGTCCCATCACTTCATGGCAAATAGATGGGGAACAATGGAAACAGGGGAACAATGGAAACAGTGAGAGACTTTATTTTCTTGGGCTCCAAAATCACTGCAGATGGCAACTTCAGCCATGAAATTAAAAGACACTTGCTCCTTGGAAGACAAGCTATGCCAAATTAGACAGCATATTAAAAAGCAGAGGCATTACTTTGCCAACAAAGGTCCTTACAGTCAAAGCTATGGTTTTTCTAGTAGTCATGTGTGGATGTGAGAAGAAGGCTGAGGGCTGAAGAATTGATGCTTTTGAACTGTGGTTCTGAAGAAGACTCTTGAGATTCCCTTGGATAGACAGAGATCAAATTAGTCAATCCTAAAGGATATCAACCTTTACTATTCCCATGAACAGTGTGAAAAGGCAAAAAGACATGATACTGAAAGACAAACTCCCCAGGTTGCTAGGTGCCCAATATGCTACTGGAGAAGAGCAGAGAAATAGCTCCAGAAGGAATAAAGAGGCTGAGCCAAAGTGGAAACAATGGCTAGCTGTGGATGTGTCTGGTTCAGTTCAGTTCAGCTCAGTTCAGTTGCTCAGTCGTGTCCGACTCTTTGCGACCCCATGAATTGCAGCACGCCAGGCCTCCCTGTCCATCACCAACTCCCGGAGTTCACTCAGACTCACGTCCATTGAGTCCGTGATGCCATCCAGCCATCTCATCCTCGGTCGTCCCCTTCTCCTCCTGCCCCCAATCCCTCCCAGCATCAGGGTCTTTTCCAATGAGTCAACTCTTCGCATGAGGTGGCTAAAGTACTGGAGTTTCAGCTTTAGCATCAGTCCTTCCAAAGAAATCCCAGGGTTGATCTCCTTCAGAATGGACTGGTTGGATCTCCTTGCAGTCCAAGGGACTCTCAAGTCTTTTCCAACATCACAGTTCAAAAGCATCAATTCTTTGGTACTCAGCCTTCTTCACAGTCCAACTTTCACATCCATACATGACTACAGGAAAAACCATAGCCTTGACTAGATGGACATTAGTCAGCAAAGTAATGTCTCTGCTTTTGAATATGCTATCTAGGTTGGTCATAACTTTTCTTCGTAAAGTTCAATGCTGTGAAGAGAAATATTGCATAGGAACCTGTAATGTGAGGTCTATGAATCAAAGTAAATTGGAACTGGTCAAACAGAAGATGGCAAGCGTAAACATCGACATTTTAAGAATCAGTGAACTAAAATGGATTGGAATGGGTGAATTCAATTCAGATGACCATTATATCTACTACTGTGGGTAAGAATCTCTTAGAAGAAATGGAGTAACCCTCATAGTCAACAAAAGAGTCTGAAACGCAGTACTTGAGTGCAGTCTCAAAAATGAAGAATGATCTCTCTTCGTTTCTGAGGCAAACCATTCAATATCACAGTAATCCAAGTCTATGCCCCAAATACTAATGCCAAAGAAGCTGAAGTTGAATGGCTCTATGAAGACCTACAAGAGTTTCCAGAAATAACATCCCCAAAAGATGTCGTTTTCATCATAGAAGACTGGAATGCAAAAGTAGGAAGTCAAGAAACACCTGGAGTAACAGGCAAGTTTGGCCTTGGAATACGGAATGAAGCAGGGCAAAGGTTAACAAAGTTTTGTCAAGAGAACACACTCGTCATAGCAAACATCCTCTTCCAACAACACAGGAGAAGACTCTACACATGGACATCACCAGATGGTCAACACCAGAATCAGGTTGATTATATTCTTTGCAGCTGAAGATGGATAAGCTCTATACAGTCAGCAAAAACAAGACCGGAGACTGACTGTGGCTCAGATCATGAACTCCTTATTACAAAATTCATGCTTAAATTGAAGAAAGTAGGGAAAACCACTAGGCCATTGAGGTATGTCCTAAGTAAAATCCTTTACAATTTAACAGTGGAAGTGAGAAATAGATTCAAGGATTAGCTCTGATAGATGAAGAGCCTGAAGAACTTGGACAGAGATTTGTGACATTGTCCAGGAGGCGGTGATCAAAACCATCCCCAAGAAAAAGAAAGGTAAAAAGGCAAAATTGTTGTCTGAGGAGGGCTTACAAATAGTTGAGAAAAGAAGAGAAGAGAAGTGAAAGGCAAAGGAGAAAAGGAAAGATATACCCATCTGACCCTGATGCTGGGAAAGATTGAAGGCAGGAGGAGAAGGGGACGACAGAGGATGAGATGGTTAAATGGCATCACGGACTCAATGGACATGAGTTTGAGTAAACTTTGGGAGTTGGTGATGGACAGGGAGGTCTGGCATGTGGCAGTCCATGGGGTCACAAAGAATCAGACATGACTGAGTGACTGAACTGAACTGAACCCATCTGAATGCAGAGTTACAAAGAATAGGAGAGATGTGAAAGATCTTAAGACCCAGATAACCATGATGGTTTGAACACTTACCTAGAGCCAGATATCCTGGAATGTGAAGTCAAGTGGGCCTTAGGAAGCATCCCTACAAATAAAGTTAGTGGAGGTGATAGAATTCTAGCTGAGCTATTTCAAATCCTAAAAAAATGATACTGTGAAAGTGCTTCACTCAATATGCCAGCAAATTAGGAAAACTCAGCAGTGGCCACAGCACTGGAAAAAGTTTTTCTAGTAGTCATGTGTGGATGTGAGTGCTGGACCATAAAAAGGCTGAGCGCCTAAGAATTTATGCTTTTGAACTGTGGCGTTGGAGAAGACTTTTGAGAGTCCCTTGGACTGCAAGGAGATCAAACCAGTCAATTCTAAAGGAAATCAATCCTGAATATTCATAGGGAGGATGATGAAGCTGACGCTCTAATTCTTTGGCTATGTGATGAGAAGAACTGACTCACTGGAAAAGGCCCTGATGCTGGGAAAGATTGAAGGCAGGAGGAGAACAGGATAACAGAGGACGAGATGGTTAGATGGCATCATGGACTCAATGGAGAAGAGTTTGATCAAGCTCCAACAGATAGTGAAGGACAGAGAAGCCGAGCAGGCTACAGTTCATGTGGTTGCAAAGAGTTGGACACTACTGAGCAAGTGAACAACAACAAATTTATTGGAAGACTGATGCTAAGCTGAATCTCCAATACTGTAGCCACCTGATGCAAAGAGCAGACTAACTGGAAGACCTTGATGCTGGAAAAGATTGAGGACAGGAGGAGAAGTGGGTGACAGAGAATGAGATGGTTGAATGGCATCACCTACTTAATGGATATGGGTTTGAGCAAACTCTGGGAGATAGTGAAGGGAGATAGTGAAGGAAACCTGGTGTTTTGCAGTTCACGGAGTCACAAAGAGTCAGACATGACTGAGCATGTACGCAAATTTCCTCATAGCAGTTGCCTCAGTACATTATAGAACTTCTTTTGCTCACTGTTTTGACCTCAAATATTAAATATTTTAGGGCAGATTATTTGTGGCAAGGCAATTTAAAAAAGAGCCTGTGAAAAAAACTAAAAATAAAGCTAGTGTATGACTGAGCAATTCCACTACCAGGCATATACCCTGAGAAAACCATAATTCAAAAAGATACATGTACCCCAAGGTTCACTGCAGCCAGGACATGGAAGCAACATAAATGTTCATCAACAGATGAATGGATAAAGAGGTTATAATATTTACAATGGGATATTACTCAGCCATGAAAAAGAATGAAATTGCATCACTTGTAGTGATGTGGGTGAATCTAGAATCTGTAGAGAAAAGAAAAGCAAATACTGAACATTAATGCAGATATATGGAATCTAGAAAAATGGTGCTGGTGAACCTCTTTTCAGGGCAGGAATAGGGATGCAGACATAGAGAATGGACTTGTGAACACAGCGAGGTAAGGAGAGGGTGGAACAAATTGAGAGAGTTGCACTGACATACACACCACCATGTGTAAAACATAGCCAGTGGGAGAGCTTGGCTCGGTGCTCGGTGATGATGCAGAGAGGTGGGGTGGGGGTGGGAGGAGGCTCAAGATGTGGGAGATACATGTATAATTATTGCTGATTCACTCAGCAGAAACTAGCACACTGCTGTAAAGCAATTATACTCCAGTTAAAAAATAAGAAAGAGCCTATGGAAATGGAATTATTTGGCATTTAGCATTTTAAAGGCCAGGACATGGAAGCAACCTAGATGTCCATCAGCAGATGAATGGATAAGAAAGCTGTGGTACATATACACAATGGAGTATTACTCAGCTATTAAAAAGAATACATTTGAATCAGTTCTAATGAGGTGGATGACACTGGAGCCGATTATACAGAGTGAAGTAAGCCAGAAAGAAAAACACCAATACAGTATACTTACACATATATATGGAATTTAGAATGATGGTAATGATAAACCTGTATGCAAGACAGCAAAAGAGACACAGATGTATAGAATGGCCTTTTGGACTCTGTGGGAGAGGGAGAGGGTGGGATGGGTTGGCAGAGTGGCAGTGTAACATGTTGGGATAATCCAGAGAGAGGGTGTGGGGGGGGAGGGGGGAGGTGGGGGTCGGGATTGGGAGTTCATGTACACTCGTGGCTGATCCATGTCGATGTGTAGCAAAACGAATACAGTATTGTAAAGCAAAACAAATTAAAAAAATAAAAATTAATAAAAAAAATAAAGGCTTCATGTCTTAAGTTCATTATATGAATGGAATTAATTTTATTCCTATTTGTAAGTGGTGTTACTTTTTGATTTTCTTAAGCTAAGATTAAATTCTATTTCCATCCCCAGACTCACGGTAATCACTTGCTGGATGGGGGGAAGAGATGGTATTGAATTGCATACTAGCTGATGTTAGAAGCTTTTCTAGTTTTTAAGGACCAATCACTGATAACATGCTAATAGGATGATATATACCCAATACTTGAGAGCCTTAGCCTGATTTTTTTTGTCCGTTGGTGCTAAGTAAGTCAGGAAGACTTCGGTGACCTTGAACCTAATTAGCTACTCCTTAGGCAACCTAATAGGAAGGCTGAATCCAGTCCTGATCAAGCCATCTCTTGTCCGAAGATTCCTTTTGTCATCGCTACTCAACCAAAAGCCAAAGAATTGATACCTTTTGAACTTTGGTACTAGAGAAGACTGTTGAGAGTTCCCTGGACTGCCAGGAGATCAAATCAGTCAATCTTAAAGGAAATCAACCCTGAATATTCACTGGAAGGACTGATGCTGAAGCTGAAGCTCCAGTGCTTTAGCCACCTGATGTGAAGAGCCAACTCACTGGAAAAGATCCTGATGTGGGAAAGACTGAGGGTGGGAGCAGGAGCAGAATCGGGCAATAGATGATGAGTGGTTGGATGGCATCACTGACTCAATGGACATGAGTTTGAACAAATTCCAGGAGATAGTGAAGGACAGGGGAGCCTGGTGTGATACAGTTCATGGGGTCACAAAGAGTCGGACATGACTGAGAGACTCAACAACAACAACCAAACCACAGAGGCCACTGCAGTTATGCCTCATCGCCCTGAAGCTCAGTGTTGATCATGCAAAGCAAGAAGCAGCTCTTAGACAGATTTTTGTTTTACTTTACTCATGAGTTCCCCAAACCTCATGGTTGTGATCTTGCACTTCAGCCTTCTGTTCAAGGAGGACTATTTACTCCCCAAGTAGTTTATTTTGAGAAGAATAGCTCCAGTTGCTGAGGAACATATGCATATTGAGAACTGAATTTGGGGCAAAGCAGCTGGAGAAATTCCTGTGGGTGGAGAAGCAGATGAGTGTCTTCTAAGAGTTGCTACTCCACGAAGCAGTGTGTTTCAGGGAGAGAAATCTCAGAAAGGAGACCCCAGCTTGCCAAGGGGGAAGGGGACATTGGTTGCAGGGGATGGGCTGGAGAGAAGGACTGACAAGGGAAGCTAAATAGGACATTGCTGCTGGTGCAAGGGAGTGGGAAGAAGGGTCAAGGGAAGGCACAAGGATCTTTACTGTCTTACTGTCAGGAATACAAATGGGTTTAAAACACTCAGTTGGTGAGGATATTGTGAAGTTTTTCATCTTTCCTTTCGGGGGTCCATCCCTAAGACAAGAAGACTCAAACTGAGTTTAACTCTCGGTAGATTCATATCAAATTAACACATTCTTCACCTGTCACGCTTCCCCTTACCTATGTAAGTCACGTCCACATAATGTGGATCTGAGGAACTGATTCCCATCTGGTTGATGGCGTTTACCGTGATGATGTAAATCTTCCATATGGAGGTGTACTTCTTGTTAAAGTAGCAGGAGTTGGGGCCCCCGGTTTTGTAGTCTGGACATTCATGGATGAGTGTTTCTCTGCAACAAGTAACATATTAGGAGTCAGTAAGAAAGTGGTATGGAGCTTCCTCGCTGGCTCAGTGGTAAAGAAACTGCCTGCAATACAGGAGACATGGGTTCGATCCCTGGGTCAGGGAGATCCTCTGGAGAAGGAAATGGCAACCCACTCCAGTATTCTTGCCTGAAGAATCCCATGGACAGAGGAGCCTGGTGGGTTATAGTCTATGGGGTCGCAAGAGTTGGACATAACTTAGCAACTAAACTACCACCACCAAGAAGGTGGTATAAAGAGTCTAGTTTTTTTTTAAAGTGGTATAAAGAGCCTAGTACATTAATATAACTGAATTTGGAGGGACAAGTGAAAAACAGAGCTGCAGAAGGGCTCCCCAAGCTTCTCGACCCTGTCCGTGTCAGCGAGGGGTGACTCAGGGAAGAAGTGCTGGAGAAGGGGTGGAGGAGTCACGCCAGAGCCCCGGGGACTGTTTCTCAGCAGCCCTTCCTGTCTACAGGTTGTTGTGGACTTTGTGCCATATGGCCCCTGCCATTATACACTTGAGTTTCTCATGGCCAGGGCACCGCCATCCTCAGGAAATTGCCACTGGGTCATCTCAGGACTTCCTCTTGCATCATACAAACCAGGGTGTGTGGAGGCGGGCATGCCCAAGGCAGCAATTATTGCACAAATGTGTTGAATTACATGTCACTAAAAAAGCTGAAAGGGGACACAAACTGCAGTATATTTCCAATTACATTCAGGTAGCCACAGAGGAGAGTGACTCTGAAAGGAGGTACTTCAGGTCCCAGAGGCTCCTCAGGCTGCTCACATTTAGACCTGACGGCCCCGCGCAAGACTTGTCACAAAGGTGAGCAGGCTTGTTTCACCACGCTGCTGCTTTGAGCTCCTGAGGGCTGTGTGTCTGACACCCCTTTGGATCTCACAGAGGATGTCAGCTTCGCGTAGCACTAAGTGCAGTCACTGGGAGGCAGGCCAGCTGTTCCTTCAGCAAATGTTTTCTTCACTGGGAAGGATATAGAGCCATCCCTGGATTTCCAGGAGGGTCTCACTGTAACTGTGATGAACTCCTTGCCCAGAGACGGTCCTGTTGAGTTTGCACTGCAATTTTTTAGCTCCCAATACCCAATCTGGGAGATCATGGGTCCATGGATTTCCTAAGGAAAAACCTCATCTTCCTTTCCTTGTAGGGCTTGTTATTTTCTTGCATGTGAAACAAGTCAAACAGCTAATGTACCACAGTGGTCAAGGATTACATTACTCTTAGATTGTAAAAGCAATGATTATAAAAAAAATGGCAACTGGCACAAAGTTGATAGATAAGCATCCAAACTTAACTTGGGAAACACTTATACGTGACTTTGGGGTACAACTTAAGCTTACAACAGGCAATGGTAACAGGGATGGATTGGTGTTACCTCATTGGTAGTGGAGTTTATGGACACGAGGAAGCTCAGCTGGGACATTAGCAGGAGGATATGGACGTGGATGTTAGAGTCCTTGCCCCCAGTAGTGGGAGGTTATCAGCGTCCATTCAGGGAAGCACGGAAATTAACCCAGGGTCAGTGGTCCTATGGCCTGGAGGGTGAGGACACCCATGTGGGGTTTGCTAGGAGAGAAGAGGACATTTTACCCTTCCTTGTGGTAAGTCGCGTGTAATTGGTAGGAAGTCCTCCATCTGCCCCGGGCTCCCACCAGCAGGTGAATGTTTCCTTTCCAGGAGATCGACATTTAATGAGCTTGGGTTTTTCAGGAGGTGACTGTCCTAGAAAAAGAAGGCATCGGAGTCAATATTAAGGTCCATTCAACTCTGTGATCATTCTGCTGCCAGAAGGTACTGGAGTCAACGTTAAGGTCCGTTCGACTCTGACCATTCTTTTGGTGACAGAAGCAGGTAGATGGGGCCAGGCCAGTGATGAGGTCTCAGGGAGAGGAGGTCTAGGGGTGGGAGGTAGGACTCAGAAGTGCCAAGATGTCAGCATCCTGCAGCATTCTTCTGTGGGCTGCTCTGAAGTTGGCAGAATTCAGAGAGAGAGAGCTTTGTGACAGTGTATGTATGTGAGTGTGTGTGCATGCACTGCGAGATGGAGGTACCAGCAACCTAGGACTGGTGACTAACTGTAACATTTCACCAATGGTGAGCAGCAAGAGTGCAAGGGGTACACATGGATTGAGCAGGATCTGGCCCTTCCAGAATCCCAAGGTGTCTGTGGAGCAGATATGTGTCCACAGCACCGGGGTGATCATTTAAAAAGAATTTGCCTTCAGACACAAGCATCCTGTGATCATTTGCTGACCCGATCCTCCCTGGACCTCTCGGTTCTGCTCACTGACCCCCGTCTTTCTGCCACTCCCACATAGTGAATCCAATTTTCTGCTCTTTTGCTCTTTCACTGTGTCACCCGGGCTCCCCCTCTAGCTGCTTCTCCCCCCATCTTCTCCATCCCTTCCTTTTCTGCTTCACTCTTCCTTGATTCTGTTCAGCTTTGACCTATGATTCAGTCTCACAGTGTGGCTCCCATCCTCCCTGTCTCCACTTCTGAAGCTGGGTTTTCAGTCCCTTTTTGTGTATATTTCCCCTCTCTCCCTGGGTCTTTATGTGGTGAGATGGCAAAGGGTTCTTTTGTAATTCTTGGCTCTTTTGGGGGGTAGGAAGCATGGGAGCTCCTAGAGCGGCTGAGTGGGTAGCTGTTTTCCCAGTTAGGAGCTACCATGATTATCTAGTCCCAGTTGGAAGCTAGTGAGGCTGAAAGAGGTGATGTGGAAAACCCAGTGTGGATGGAGTTTTCGAGTTGCCTAGGCCCCGAAGCTTTTGGTGAGCTGGCACCCTCTTCCCACCTTATCTGTCAGGTCCAGGGAGGGAAAGAGTCCCCCTATCCTCAGCCATGTAACCCCAGGTGGTGTTTCATTCAGGAAATCCAGAGCAGAGAGCGGCGCTTCCAGAAGGCCATCCTTGAACCTTGGGGGCTTGTCTGTTTTCCAGCACCCTGGTCCTGCATCCCTCAGGCTGGCTCCTGAGCTCTAACTGCTACCAAAGCAGCGTCAGGAAGAACGAGTTCAGAGGAAGACACAGGTGGGAAGGAGGGCACTAGGCAAAACTGGCCAGAAAGAAGAACTGAATGGAATGGGATGATGGGATACAAGGCTGGGCCAAGGTCTCCGGGCTGAGTCAGCTGGAGCCCAGCCAGCTTCTAGATCCCCTGAAAACTGTCCACGCCAGCCAGTCTGGCCTTAGCTTTGCCTATTTCGGAACGTTGCTCGACCTCTAGGGAATATTTCTTCAGGACAATTTCACAGGGTGAAGTGATTTTTTGTTTGTTTTTTTCTTGTGGCTAGGGAGGAGTGTGAGGTGGAAGGCAAAGCTTATATTTTAAAAACACACAAAGTTTACAGCTCAATAATGAGCATATTTAGAAGCCAATTAAGGCAACTGTTGATTATTTGGGGCTTAGTTGAATACTTAAAGTTTCCATATGAATTGTACCAATCTCCATATTCCTTTTTCTCTTCCTGAAAGCTTCTCTCTCTCACATTTCACTGGTTATTAACAGTACCTCGAGAAAACTCAAGAGAGGAGGGACAAGCTGTGAAACTGTAATTAGTCAAATGTTTCTTTCACCCACTTTAGAAGAGATGGTTACAGTGAATGGACGGTCTCATTTTCTCTGTAAAATGCACACAAACACAGGGACAACACAGAGGTACTCCCCGCCCCCAACACACACATGCTCAAACAGAAGAGCTCATATCAGAAACACACCCACAGATCACAGAGGAACAATATACACAGCTGCATACTTACAAAAGTAAATACTGGTCCACACATAGGTACATATGCAGAAATATGCACCCACAAATGGGTATTCATATAGGTATACGCAGAGGAGCATGTTCAGTCAGGTACGTACAGGGATGCTAACAGATACAGAGATATACACAAGTATACACACTTACAAATAGACTGGGGTAGACACACTGAAATGTGCACACACATGCTCGCATGTTCTAGTCTAGTTGTGAATTTCATTTCCCGCATAGCAGAGTTGGGTGTTCCTGTTTTCCACCATGTAACAGCAATCCCCTTAGATCTCTTAACAGGTTTTCAAAGATTTTTCTCACACAACTTTTCATCTGAGGTGGAGGAAACATCATTATCCCCACTTGGAAAGTGTCTAAATCCAGAGAACTGGGTTGCACAGCCAGTAAGGGACAGAACCTGGACTGAAATTGTGATGTGTCCCTGGCAGGGTTGTTTCTCTGCACTCCCAGAATGAGGATGGAAGTCAGAGCATGGTGACAGGATGCGGCATTAACTGCATCCAGTCTTTTGCATTAATTTTTGCCTTCATTTTAATCCTCATAATATTGTAAATAATTGAAGAGAAGCAAATGCCATGGACATTTTCATTTCCTGTAACTGAGCTGCAAAAGGACGGTGATGGATTCTCCCCTCCTCTTGTACAAATGACCCAGGGAGTGAAAGAGAAGAGGACAGTCTCTTACTTACCGTTCAGAAGGCTGGCGTTGAGAAAAAGTAGCAAAATAAAAACCACCCTAGATGCTGCATTTTCCTTCATGTTGGCTCCCTCTTTCCACAGGAAATATATCAGAGGTTCGCTGAAAGAGAAGGCACAGGCAGCTTTTTTAAACACCCAAAGTCTGGTGAGGCACATGCACAACTTTATTCTGAGTGTTTGCAACTGATTCGTGCTCCTTGTGAATGTGAATAACAAAACAGGAGGAAAGGAATGTAGGAAAATGTAACAAGGACAGCTTGGCTTAGAAACATTGCTGTGCATACGCTGGGAAAAATTCCACCACCAGAGGTCATCCGAAGACAATGTTCAAGGTCAGCTGAGCAAAAAGGGCTCCTTTGCACACACCCTAAGGAAAAATTGTTCTCTTTGCACCCCACAGTGTTAGTTGCTCAGTCATATCTGACTCTTTGAAACCTCATGGACTGTAGATTGCCGGGCTCCTCTGTTAACGGGATTTCTCAGGCAAGAATACTGGAGTGGGTAGCCATTCCCTTCTCCAGGGGATCTTCCTGACTCAGGGTTGGAACCTTGTCTCCTGCATTGCAGGTGGATTCTTTACTGTCTGAGCCACCAGTGAAGCCACCCAATAATAGATCACCTGTTTTATGTGATACAGATTGTATGTCCTGCAATAGAACTGTTCTGGGAGGACTTTGATCTACTAGCCAAAAATAAGGCAGGCTGAAAAGTTGATGCTTTCAGTTTAACTCCTACCTGGCCCCATGGATGCCACTAAGAAAGAGGGGGAAGGCTCTCTTGAAGGTTCTGCTTCAGAAGACTCTGGAAGTGTCCCGGGTCATGGGCAAGGCTGTGAGCCATGTAGTGAACTCTAGTGGACTTCCATGTGATGACTCTTACCCCTTTGGAAAGGCCTCATAAACAAGAAATGACAAGTCCCAGTAACAATTCAAAGTCCTTTGCATTTGAAGAATTAAGCAAATTTTGAACCTGCAGGGGTTGAGAGTTTTGAGAAATTTATTATTAATATTATTTTTGCCCTTGGAACAATTTTCAAAGCCTCTAAATGTCCTTTTAAGAATAAAGGATTTTGAAAGACATTTGGAAAAGACTCATTAGCCTTTTTGGACTCCAAACAACTCTTGGAAAACAATAGATTTGATGAAGTAAGTATAAATTCTTGGAAGCCCATGACTTACATTTTCCTTTTAAATTTTACATTTTTTTTTTTAAATTGGGGGAAGGCATGCAGGAGCAAGGCTGCCCATCTAGGGATGTTGGAAAATACTGAATGCTGTTTGATGAGCCTTGAAAAGACCAGGCTTTGCCAACTCCTCCTGGTCAGAGGGTGGATCTCCATCTGCCAGTCAGACACCACCTAACAAACAACTTCTTGAAGTTCTTTCCACCTGCTATGCCCCTTGAGACATACTCGGAAATAGAATGCTCAGTGACAATACAGGTTCAGGGTTTTATGCTGGGGATTGAAACTGGAAAATGGAACAGGAAAAAGAAAGCAGCAGAAAGGGTAGAAGTTGAGAAATTATGAAGCAGAGAGACAGCAGAGTGGCCATGCTTGCCTCTGAGGATCTTAAACACTGTTATTCTCCCTAATCCAGTTTCACTGGATCCACTGAGACCTGAAAGAGTTCTCTGTCCTGCACATCTGGTGATCTCAGCTTGGCCTGGGGATGGGTGTGCTACCCACTGACTGAAAAAGTTCTAAAATAAACTTGAAATTCTCCTAAATAACATTTTCCAATAAAAGTGCTTTCAGGAAGCATTTTATTCCTAAGATATCCTGGAATCTGGTGAGTAGCCACATGTACTTTCTGCTTTCTCGAAACCGCCGTGTCTGGGAACTGGACACTCTCATTGTGGTCCCATTACTGTGTTTCAATAATGATTCCCAATTTACTCTCCATCCTACTATCCAGCAGGGCAAACACCATGCTGGAGTAAGTAAACCTTCAGAGAGAAAGATAATCCCAACTGCCCACTTCCATGGGTGCTATGCTGAATGTTAAGCTGATCACCTACTGTGGTCTCTTCCTGCACTAGGCACATCTCCCACTGTGCATGGACCATTTTTTTATGACTGGTGAACACTAAGGTGGCGATAAATTTTGTCTCATACTAAAAACAGAGTTACCATATAATTCAGCCATCTTACTCCTTGGCATTTAACTAAGATACATATACCCGAATGTCACTGTAACACTATATTCAGTAGACAAGACATACAAGCAATCTAAGTGTCCATGACAGATGAAGAGACAAAGAAGATCTGGTATATATACACAATGGAATATTACTCAGCCATAGAAACGACTGAAACAGTGCCATTTGTAATAACATGGATGGACCTAGAGATTATCATACTAAGCGAAGTAAGTCAGAGAAAGAAAGACAAATAGCATATGATATTATTTATACCTGGAATCTAAAAAATGATACAAATGAACATATTTACAGAACAGAAATAGGCTCACAGACATAGAAAACAAACTTATGGTTACGGAAGGGGAAAGGAAGTGGGGAAGGGATAAATTAACAGTTTGGGATAAACAGATATACACTCTTATATATAAAATAAACAACAAGGTCCTATTATACAGTACAGGGAACTATATTCAATATCTTATAATAACCTATAATGGAAGAGAACCTCCCCAAAATATTTGAATGTTTGGATCAGATATTATATTCAGATCTAAAATCTGAATCCCTTTGTTGTACACCAGAAACTAGTAAACCAACCATACTTCAACGAAAAAGTATAAGTAACTTAAACAAAACTTTTTTGTTTGAGTTCACTTCCCCATTGCAAGCAGGATCTTGATCAAGATTATTCATTCCAACTTGGGCTGGAACATCCAGAGTGTCCACAGACTGCTTGCAGCAATGGTTATAGTGGTAAATGGCTCCAAATGTTGGCAGTTCAACTAGGAAAAAGTGAACCTCACACTGCCACCAGAGGACAATGATCTGGGCTTCATTCCTCAATAGCTCTCTGAGTGTGACTGTGGTTTAAAAATTCAAGAATTAAAACTGAAAAGCAGGTCTGTAGCAAGTCAGCACCCTCATGCCTTGCCCGTGACAAACTGCTTTGGCTTCCTTGCTTCCAAATCCTCAAAGATTCTATTATCTTTACGTTCCACCCATTATCTAATATCCACTGTCACAGTATATGTCCCACTGTGGTAGAACTCCACCCTCCCCCTTCTTCCTCATTTTGTGCAACAATGCTAAGCCTGGAAAGCTCCCCTTCTTCACCTTTCCCATTAGCCAAGTCTCATCTACACAGGGCAAAACTTGAGAAAGCAGTCTGGCAGTTTTTTGTTCCTTAATGTTTATTTATTTGGCTTAGTTGCCCTGCAGCACAGGGGATCTTAGTTCTCTAAGCAGGGATGGAACCTTCATCCTCTGCACTGGAAGGTAGATTCTTAACCACTGGACCAACTGGGAAGTCCCCAGTCTGGCAATTTTTGCCCTGGCCACTTGCTCTTCTGAGAAACAAGACCCACTCTCCCTGATGCAAAATCAGAGCCACGGTCCCAGAGCCTGGGCAGATTCCACTGTCCACGGCAAGGAGAGCATTTCTTAGGAGAGAAGGCTGGAGGAGGAGGGTCTCCTGAGAGTTAAAAATAACAGGCCTGAGCTTTCACTCTCTACCTTAGGTAGACTCTATCTGCATATTCTAGCTCATCAAGCCCCTGAACCAACCCAAATGCCAGAAATCTCAGTGCTACACTTTTGTGGGACTTGTTCCCAAGACCTGGTGTCAGGTGGTTCCGAGGCAAACACAGTTCTCACCTTGTCTTGCCTCATTTGTCACTGTTGCTCTGATGTTCTACTCAAGATTTTTGGCTGAGCTCCCCTGACTCTAGAAATGGGCCTAGTATGGAGAGTAGGGGTTCAGAGGACCTATCTAGCTCTTGCAAGCTTAATTACCACAGACAAGTGGGGCCCCATCCAAGCCTTGAATTTCTTGAAGGACTGTCACAAATGTGGAATGCACAAATCACAAGTATTCTGCTCAATGAATTATCACAAGATGGACACGTCTATGTTACAACCGGGTCAAAAAACAGAATATTCACAGCATCCTAGAAATTCCCCCAGTGCCTCCTCCCAGTCTCTACCCAGCCCTTGCCAAGAGGAACCAGTTTTCTGACTTCTAACACTAAAGATGAGTTCTGCTTACTTTTGGACTTTATAGAAACAGAACCATACAATATACATATTTTGACCGTGTGTGTCTGGCTTCTTTCATTTCACATTGTTGTATCATTCATCTTTGTTGTTAATGGAGTTTTCCTAAAAATTCATTTTTAGTTCATGTCATTCATCTTCATATTACACTGAAAGAAGACCATAATTTATTTCCTCATTCTACTCTTGGTGGACATTTGAGGTTTCCAGTTTTTGATAAACTTTGAATTTTGCTAAGACTTATCAAGATTCTGATGGCAGAGGATACTCACATACCTTATACCTGCTTTATGTTCCTTCCCAACTTTCTGTTCTCTACCTTTAATGGTTAGGATACCGCCTGCCATACATCTTGATTATAAATGCAAATTAAGTTTCAAATGCCTGTCTTGTTCTAAAAATGCAAACCATCTCATTTCTTGCAACAAATCTGAAATACATCCATTCATGGTCTGAAATGTTAGGAACTGTGTTTGTTGCTTCCTTTGGGGTCTGCTGGGTCAGGTCCTCTACACTCTTGGTCTCCTTACCTGCCTGCAGCTCTACCTGTTTGATGGCCTGAGGCGAACAGAACATGGTGAGAACCCCACAGTACTTCTTGATTTCTAGGAATCTGGCTTTTGTTTCTAATACGGAATGCCAACATTTAGTTTGGAAAACAGAGGAGATAATCTGCTCAGGGTGGGGGGAGCAAGCAGCAGGAGGGTTTAACTATTTCATACCAGGCTCAAGATTAGGGCTATTATACAAGCTCTGTTGTTGCTGCTGTTGTTGCTAAGTTGTATCTGACTCTTTGCAACCCCATGGATTGATGGCAGCAATCCTCTCCTTCACTATCTCCCAGAGTTTGTTCCAATTCACATCCATTGAGTCAGTGATGCTATCTAACCATCTCATCCTCTGTTGCCCCCTTCTCCTCCTACCTTCAATCTTTCCCAGCATCAGGGTCTTTTCCAATGAGTCATCTCTTTGCATCAGGCAGCCAAAGTATTGGAGCTTCAGCTTCAAAACCCTCCTTCTAATGAATATACAGGGTTGATTTTTCTTTAGGATTGATAGGTTTGATCTCCTTGCTGTCCAAGGGACTGTCAAGAGTCTTCTCTAGCCCTACAACTTAAAGCATCAATTTATTGGTGCTAGGACTATGCCAAAGCCTTTGACTATGTGGATCACAATAAACTGTGGAAAACTCTGAAAGAGATGGGAATACCAGACCACCTGACCTCATCTTGAGAACCCTATATGCAGGTCAGGAAGCAACAGTTAGAACTGGACATGGAACAACAGACTGGTTCCAAATAGGAAAATGAGTACATCAAGGCTGTATATTGTAACCCTGCTTATTTAACTTCTATGCAGAGTACATCATGAGAAATGCTGGGCTGGAGGAAGCACAAGCTGGAATCAATATTGCCGGGAGAAATATCAATAACCTCAGATATGCAGATGATACCACCCTGATGGCAGAAAGTGAAGAGGAGCTAAAAAGCCTCTTGATGAAAGTGAAAGAGGAGAGTAAAAAAGTTGGCTTAAAGCTCAACATTTAGAAAATGAGGATCATGGCATCCGGTCCCATCACTTCATGGGAAATAGATGGAGAAACAGTGGAAACAGTGTCAGACTTTATTTTATTTTATTTTTTTTGGCTCCAAAATCACTGCAGATGGTGATTCCAGCCATGAAATTAAAAGACACTTACTCCTTGGAAGGAAAGTTATGACCAACCTAGATAGTATATTCAAAAGCAGAGACATTACTTTGTCAACAAAGATCCATCTAGTCAAGGCTATGGTTTTTCCAGTGGTCATGTATGGATGTGAGAGTTGGACTGTGAAGAAAGCGGAGCACCAAAGAACTGATGCTTTTGAACTGTGGTGTTGGAGAAGACTCTTGAGAGTCCCTTGGACTGCAAGGAGGTCCAACCAGTTTGTCCTAAAGGAGATCAGTCCTGGGTGTTCATTGGAAGACTGATGCTAAAGCTGAAACTTCAATACTTTGACCACCTCATGCAAAGAGTTGACTCATTGGAAAAGACTCTGATGCTGGGAGGTATTGGAGGAAGGAGGAGAAGAGGATGACAGAGGATGAGATGGCTGGATGGCATCACTGACTTGATGGACATGAGTTTGAGTGAACTCGGGAATTGGTGATGGACAGGGAAGTCTGGTGTGCTGTGATTCATGGGGTCACAAAGAGTCAGACATGAATGACAGACTGAACTGGACTGAAGCCTTTTTTATGGTCCAAATCTCACATCCATACATGACTACTGGAAAAAGCATAGCTTTGGCTATATGGACCTTCATCAGCAAAGTGATGTCTTTGCTTTTTAATATGTCATCTAGGTTCCTCATAGCTTTCCTTCTAAGGAGCAAGTATCTTTTAATTTCATGGGTGCAGGCACTGTCAGCAGTAATTTTGGAACTGAAGTAAGTAAAATGTGTCCAAATCAATAGTCAATATCTGTAGAATAAGTGAATCACTGAAGCCTTAAAGTTGGAAAAGCCGAACAAGAATCTAAGATAGAGGAGGAAATTCTGCACACAGAGGAAGTGGTCCTGTGGTAGTATTAACAAACTCTGGACTTGGAGTGAATTTAGCATCCTGTCTTTGACAGGGGGACCTGAAGAGGTTTTCAGGACCACATGGCAGCTGCTCTTCAATGCAGACATTGAGTGTTGGAGAGGCAGTCCTCCAAGGGTATGAGGATATGAAGCTTCCAGCTCTTCCTGGGTTCAATGCAAACGTGTACCCACAGCAATGAAGTTTATCAGTCCATAGCCCAGAAATAAGAGTTACACATTAGTCTGTGAGCTTTCCAAGCCAGACTGTTGCTCATATGTCATCCATTATTGCTATTATTTTTTAATCTCTGCAGTGATCAAGTTTCCATTTTATTGCTTCTCAAACAGGTGGCCATCTCATCCCTTGTCCTGAGATACCCTTTGGTGGGGAACATCTGGCACCTTCCATAAGGGAATCACTTCTATATAAAATGACCATCCCAGTTGAACCCAGCAGTTTAGTCAGAATATCATGGTGGTGTAGATGTTACTAGAAATATTAGAGAGACTAGTCAAAAATGTCCACCTCTGATTCCAGCCATCCCCTCCCTCCTCTCTTGTGAATCTCAGAACATCTCGAAGACTCTGTCTGTAAAAGGCATCTAAGCAGAGGGGGTGTGTGGGGCATGGCATGCCCATGGCCATGTGCTGAAAGAGGTAGACAATGGACAGAGATTGCAACTGTGCCAACTGGAGCCAAGTTAAGGGTTGGAATCGCATCTGGGGACGCACATAGAAAGACCTTCTGGCCCTTAACCTGATTGGGTAAATGCACCGGGTGATACATGTACCTTTGCACAGGAGTCACTTTCCCCACTGCTGGTGGCATGGCTTCCAAATCCAATTAAACCAACACCACTCACTGGCCCCAACATCCCAGCAGGATCTTTGATTTGAGAGAAGCTTGTTTTCATTTAGCCTCCTTGGCTTGAAGGCAAGAACATGAACTGGGTGAGTTTCAATTCTCCCCAGTCAGTGCAGTCTTCAGACAGATGGTGGAAAATGCCCTTTGGCCTGACTTTCAGAGGAACTAGTTCCACACAAGATCATCAATTAACAACAATAAAAAAAATCCACAAATTGTACATTATGTTTTGCAGTTTACAGAGTTGTTTCACAGATTTCAGTGGTTTTCAATCCAGGACTCACATTAGAACCATGTAGGGAGCCATTAGCTTCACATTAGAACCATGAAGCCATTTATGGATGTGAGAGTTGGACCATAAAGAAGACTGAGTGCTGAAGAATTGATGCTTTCGAACTGTGGTGCTGCAGAAGACTCTTGAGAGTCCCTTGGATTGCAAGGAGGTCAAATCCATCAATCCTAAAGGAAATCAACCTTGAATACTCATTGGAAGGACTAATGCTAAAGCTGAAGCTCTGATACTTTGGCTACCCGATGTGAAGAGCTGACTCATTGGAAAAGACTCTGATGCTGGGAGAGACCGAGGGAAGGAGAAGCGGACAACAGAGGATGAGATGGTTGGATGGCATCATTGACTCAATGGACGTGAGTTTGAGCAAACTCCAGCAGATGGTGAAGGACAGGGAAGCCTGGTGTGCTGCAGTCCATGAAGTCACAGAATCAGACATGACTTAGCAACTGAGCAACAAAGGGGCTTATTAAAAGGACCAACTTGTACATCTTATCCCAAGAAATTCTGATCGATTCAGAATTGGATCCTCAAGCACGTGGAGATTTTAACAAAGCCCTCCAGATGATTTTAATATAAAGTCAGGGCCAGGAATCACTAATGCAACCTAACACATATTATGCCTCTGCTGGGAGGCTCCCCTGGATGGGAGAGGAAACCAACTCTCAGGCTCTGCCCATCACACAGTGCAGGCAGCACAGCAGAAGTGGGAACCCAGTCAGTAGACTGGGAGTCCTGCCTCAAATTAACAACCTCAAAGACAAAATGACAAAACATTTACATGATGATCTATAGATTTTAAAGCACTTTCACCTCACAGTCTTAGTTTATTCTTAGAATAATCCTGTGCAGTGGGCAGAAAAGCTATTATTGTTTCTACCACTACTTCACTGCTCTCAAGTAAAAGGGGAGGAAACAGAAGCTCATGGGGGTAAGTGGCTTAAACCACCAAACTTATCTTAAAAGCCCTAACTGTATGGTGATAAAATTGACAAACCCTCATGTAGGATGCACTACATATCAGGCACTTTCACAGATGAGGACCTGGGGCCGAGAGAGGCTCCATGAGTTGTCTAAGGTCACATAGCCAGCAAGCAGTGGATGGAGGGAACAGAACTCTGCAGTTGGGCTCCACGATCTGAGATTGTTAAGCTTTTTACTTCTGATGGCTGCAAAGGAGCAGTGGACCCTACTTTCAAGAGGCTCCAGTGCACAGAACCCAGCTGGCCACGGCTTGGTGGATAGGTCAGAGGACTTTGGGACCACGGGTTCTGAGCCATCTAAGGCATCTCTCTTTCTAGTAAAGAGTTCTTTCAGCAACCCCCTCTTCCCAAACACTGCTCTGATTCAGGGTGCTGCTGGAATCTAGGGCTGGTCCTTCAAGAGCAGTGGATGTTCTTGGGCACTGCTTCCAGAGTCTCTCCTGGGCACCACTGCTCATCCCAGGTATAATGGGTTGACATTTTTGGAGGGTGAGACCTAGGAAGGGTACTTTTGTAAATTAAAAAATTGTATTGGAATAAAGTTGTGTAGCAGGCTTCCTAGGTGGCACTAGTGGTAAAGAACCTGCCTGCCAAGGTAGAAGAAGTAAGAGACGTGGGTTTGATTCCTGAGTTGGGAAGATTCTCTAGAGGAGGGCACAGCAATCCACTCCAGTACTCTTGCCTGGAGAATCCCAAGGTCAGAGAAGCCTGGCAGGTTGCAGTCCACAGAGTCGCAGAGTTGGAAATGACTGAAGTGACTTAGTAGGGCATGGCATAATTGTGCAGCATTAGCTAAAACCTCTATCAAGTCACAAACCAATCATTTATTTCCTGTGATGGGAACAACTAAAATCTAGTCTCTTAAGAACTCTGAACTTTATAATACATACTGCTACTGCTAAGTCACTTCAGTCGTGTCTGACTCTATGTGACCCCACAGACGGCAGCCCACCAGGCTCCCCCATCCCTGGGATTCTCCAGGCAAGAACACTGGAGTGAGTTGTCATTTCCTTCTCCAGTGCATGGAAGTGAAAAGTGAAAGTGAAGTTGCTCAGTTGTGTCCGACTCTTAGCGACCCCATGGACTGCAGCCTACCAGGTTCCTCCACCCATGGGATTTTCCAGGCAAGAGTACCGGAGTGGAATGCCACTGCTATCTCCATTATAATACATGGTTGTCTATAATCACTACTCTGTGCTGAGATCTCCAGTGATTATTTATCTGATTGCCAGTTGGTACAAGAACCAGCATTTAAACAAATATTTAGAGGATTCTTACAAAGCCTCAGTTCTAGCACAAAGGACTAGGGAAGGCAGATACTGGTTAGGAGATAGGATTGCATCTTCCTCCAACCTCTGGGCCCAGAAAGGGCACTTTCCTAAAAGGACTGCATTGAACTGAGTGTTTCTTATGAGAAGGGCTATGACGTCTAAGGGACTCTCCCTCAGGGGTGGAGGTTCACACCAGGAAGCAACGGTTAACATTTTCAGGAAGGCTGTAAGCCAGTGGGCTTCAGGTTGGTAGCTGAAATCAGTCAGAGCAGCCATTGTATAAATTCCCACACTTATATGATGGGAATTGGCAAAATCAGAATTTTTTTCTTCTTCTTCTTCTTTCCTTCTCCTGGGAGAGCAGTTGTTAAGCATTGAAGCAGCACACCTCTAACATCACCTCCCCGGGCTTGGAGTCCCCACAAGTAAGAGGAGGGCTTAGGAACAGTCAAAACTTTCAGGCCAGCTTAATGCCAGTTTGCAGACAGCTTTTTGTCTGGGGGAGACGTCATGGATCCCAGCTCCCTTCCTTCTTCCCTTTCCTCTCATCTTCCTTCCTGTCTGTGCTGACTGAACCCTGCTCTCCTCAGAGCCCTGGTTAGACTACCCTCATTGCTGCCCCTGACAGCTGAGGCTGCGGGGTTATTATTTTCCTACTTCCTGTTGACATCTGCAATCTAAGGTTAGCGAGACCTCCAATTGCTTAACAGGTTAGCTTTCTTACTATGGTACAGAAACAAAAATCAAGCCAAACAAAAAAACCCTGTAACCATAACCTAAGAACTCAGCTCACCTTGACCCTTGTTTGTGTGCCTTCCATGGTCGCCTGGGGCTCTCTGATGGAACCTTTTCAGCCTGGGTCTATTCACTCAGCCTGGAGCATGCCCTGACCTGCCCAGCCACCTTGCCCATTGCTCTCCACAGTGGGGAGCCACTTGAACTCTCTATCCATGAGAGAAGCCCAGGGAAAGCTTGCATTGGGTTCTGTTCTATTCCTGGTGCTAGGATCCTGCCTGGTCAGTGGTCAAGACCCTAGTTTTCCCAAAACCAGGCCCTTCAGACTGATTCTCTGCTCAATGCCCAGGTCAGTGGACATGGAGAGTCACAAACAAACAATGGACCAGTGACTCCTAGGGCTGGCCTGCATCCCACATTCTGCCAGCCCCAGTATCCATGGTGTGTGACCAGACTATCTTTCTGGCGGAATTCCCACATACAGCCTCCTCGCAGCTCAGCTGGTCACCTATCTGCTTTCCAGCTGTCCTTTTCACTGTCCTCCACTCTCCTGTTCTTCTTGGAGGACTGACTGGTTTTAAGGTCCTGGTTCCTCTTGGTCTGACTGTTCTCATTCCTAGAGAGCCGGAAAACACCTCTCAGCATTCTTGATATCAGTTAGAATTAATCTCTGCACATTTCCAAAAGCTTCACAGTTTCCCATTTCCTCCATTCCCTCATTTCTCAGAAAATCTATTAGCTGTTTTCACATCTGGCTCACTTCCCCGTCAAAATATGCCCAGTCCTGTGTAATGTGCATGTGCAAGCACATAGACTAGTGCGTGCATGTGTGCTCACTCAGTCATGTCTGCAGAGTTGTGTCTGACTCTTTGTGACCTTATGGATTATAGTCCAGAAGGCTCCTCTGTTCTTGGGATCCCCCAGACAAGAATATTGGAGTGGGTTACCATGCCTGCATTGAGGGGACCTTCC
Organism: Aepyceros melampus; assembly: GCA_006408695.1. Classification (NCBI taxonomy): domain Eukaryota; kingdom Metazoa; phylum Chordata; class Mammalia; order Artiodactyla; family Bovidae; genus Aepyceros; species Aepyceros melampus. The sequence continues at coordinate 51,461 of SJXQ01003681.1, read as the reverse complement.
TGACTCAGGGATTGAACTGGTGTCTCCTGCATTGCAGGCAGATTCATTACCCACTGAGCCACCTGGGAAGGCCCACACAGATTAGTAATAACAGCCCAAATCAGCCCCCTTCCTCCCACTCCCAGCCCAGAACAGGTGAGCATTTGCTACCCCATGATCCCGGCATAGTCCCAGGAAAAACCCCCAAACCCTCAGTCATTTAAAGAAAAAATCATAGTTGCATCCTCTTCCACGCTGAAGGAAATTCCTTGGCGAAGCCGGAAGTGGCAGCAACCACATGACAGGAAGAGGAGTGGGATTCAACCGGAAGATCAGTTTGAATTATGTCAGGGAGCCAGGTAGCCTGGCTAAGGCCGAGTAATAAGAGAACTTGTTTGATGTCTCACTGGGAAGACTAAATATGCTTGAATATTCGTTCATTCATTCATTCATCAAATATTTATCTCCCTCACCTCCTTCAGGCCATTGCTTGCTGACACCTTATCAGCAAGACCTTTGTGACTAGTCTTCAAACCCTCTTCAGCACTGCTCCACTTTCCTCATCTCCTCCCTTGCTCCACTATTCTCTGCAGCATATACCATCATCTGACCATAATATTTTTCCTTATTATTATTACTTGTTGTTGTTGATGGTGTGCGTCTCTCCACTAGGCTGTAAGATCTGCGAGAGAAGAGATCATGCAGGATAGTGCTTAGGACAGTGGCTTAAACCGCAGAGGTCTCAGAATGTTCAGTTCTGTGTATGTTCCGGAAAACATGTCACGTCCTGCTGAAACTACGTCTGTCCATTCCAGAGGGAACTGGTTTCCTTGCTCCCCTAAAATCACAGCATATCAGCAACCAATTAATCCATGGTGCTAGAATCCTCCCATCCCTCTTTCTTTCAGAATATTTAAGAAGAAAGATTTTGGGGCCAATTATCTGAGTTGGAATCTTGTTGTCAGTTACTAGATGTGTGATCACAGTTTACTTGCTTAAATTCTCTGTGCCATAGTCTCTCTAAAATGGGAATACAGAAAGGATCAACCTTCTTTAGAGCTATGATGAAGATTCAATGAGTTAGTATTTGTAATGGGCTTAAATAGTGCCCAGTCTACAGGGAGGACTATATAAATATTTGTTAAATTTTCTCCATCCCCCCACTGTTGACCTCTTCTCCCTTCTAACTCTCTCCCACCCAAGAACTTCCCACAGCAGAAGAACTAAGGTAGAGTGGCTTTCTCTCCATTAGAAATGTTACAGTTAGTATTTCAGTGGAGGCGATAGGGATGTGAGCTGACTGGATTATAGTCCCTACCTCTGTGCTTCCTCCCTGTCAGAGGGTTCTATATCCCCATCCATCGGCACTGGACACACTCTAGTGTGAATGAAGAAGAACAAAGAGCCTGCTCAGCACTCAACTCTATGAAGATGAAGTAGCCAGCCACAGTCAATGAATGACTGACAGTGCACCTTGAGAAGAATTCAGGATGAGGCACTCAGCTTTGGAAAAACAGCCCCTTGGACAGTTAGATGTATAGCTCATACATGCATGCAAGGTAAGTCACTTCAGTCATGTCTGACTATTTGCGACCCTATAGACTATAGCCCACCAAGTTCGTCTGTCCATGAGATCTGCAGGCAAGAGTCCTGGAGTGGATTGCCATGCCCTCCTCCAGGAGATCTTCCCAACACAGGGGATTAAACCCACATCTCTTATGTCTCCTGCACTGGCAGATAGGCACTTTACCACTAGTGTATAGCTCAGGGTGGGTTTTAATGAATACAGGTTCTTGCATCTTCCCACACATAGAAGAGCAATAAAATTACACTTGAGATATCCATTCTTTATGACCAGCAGTAATTTTTTTCAGTTATTATTGAAATATAGTTGATTTACAATGCTGTATTAGTTTCAGGTGTACAGAATGGTGATTATATATATATATATAAATATATAATTTTATTATATAATTATATATTTTATATATAATTTTAAAAAATATATGATATATTTATATATATCATATATATATAAGATAAAGAAATGTAATAACCTCAGATATACAGATGACACCACCCTTATGGCAGAAAGCAAAGAGGAACTAAAGAGCCTCTTGATGAAAGTGAAAGAGGAGAGTGAAAAAGCTGGCTTAAAACTCAACATTCAAAAAATGAAGATCATGGCATCTAGTCCCATCACTTCATGGCACATAGATGGGGAAACAGTGGAAACAGTGACAACCTAGACAGCATATTGGAAAGTAGAGACATTACTTTGCCAGCAAAGGTCCATAGAGTCAAAGCTATGGTTTTTCCAGTAGTCATGTATGGATGTGAGAATTGGACAATAAAGAAGGCTAAGTGCCAAAGAGTTGATGCTTTTGGAGTGTGGTGTTGGAGAAGACTCTTAAGAGTCCCTTGGACTGCAAGGAGATCAAACCAATCAATCCTAAAGGAAATCAGTCCTGAATATTCATTGGAAAGACTGATGCTGAAACTGAAATTCCAATAATCTACCCACCTGATGCAAAGAGCCGACTCACTAGGAAAGACACTGATGCTGGGAAAGATTGAAGGCAGGAGGAGAAGGGGACAACAGAGGTGAGATGGTTGGATGGCATCACCGATTCAATGGACATGAGTTTGAGCAAGCCCGAGAGATGGTGAAGGACAGGGAAGCCTGGCGTGCTGCAGTCTATGGGGTCACAAAAAGTCCGATATGACTAAGCGACTGAACAACATATATATTCTTTTTTAGATTCTTTTTCATTATAGGTAATTACAAGATGTTGAGTAGAGTTCCCTGTGCTATACCGTAGGTCCTTGTTAGTTATCTGTTTTATACATAGCAGTGAGTGTATTTCAGCAGCAATATTTTGCAAGCTGTATGGTGAATTGCACGTATTTTTCCCAGCCAAAATTCATATATAAACTTTCTCCTCTTTTATGTCTTTGGAAGAGTTCTCTCCCCGAGGGGCTGTCTCCTGGGTTATAGTCCTTAGCAAGGTAATTGAAGAAAATCTAAACTCACAACTCTTCCATTGTGAGTCATTCTTTAAGGCATCACCTGCACCCCATGTGTGTGGGTGCAGTTGCATTTCTCATCTCTATGACTTTGGACTTGACCACGTGAAAAGCTCTGGTCAATGGAGAGGGGAGGGTTGTGATTGTTTTTGTTGTATCTGAACAGAAGCCTTAAATACAACTGCAAGCTACTGTATTTATTGACTGAGGCCTTCCTGCTCTTGTTCTCAGGTTTTCCACATGGTGCCTCCTTCCTCCATCTGGGTTTCAGAATGAGAAAACAGGTGGAGCCCAGATAAGCCAGCTCAGTCCAGCCCATTCCAGCAGACTCGTGGCCAACCTGAAGCTAAGCCACAGTCCTTACATAGAGTGAGCAAAAAGGAAACACGCTGTAAGCTACTGAGGGAACACTGTTTTGTTATCATTGCAGAACTGACTAATCAAGGGCAAGAACAGTAGAAGAAGAACATATGTTTTGCCAGACTGTTCAAGCAAGATTATTTTTTCACAGAGGGATCTCTGTGAAACATATGTGTTACATATGTGTCTGTGAATATACTGTTCATCCAGACACAAAACAACTTTGCCATAAATATAATCACTCATATTGGTAATAACCTTGTCTACTATGTATATTTCAATTTCTAGAAAGTGGGCTTGGGGAATGAGAAGTTAAAATAAAATAAAAAATACACTGTTGATCAACTAGCATTACCTCTCTGGCACCCTGTTTATTTGTCTCAGGAGGAAATGAACAGCAGGAGTTCTAGAAGCACAGCATTTTGGATACAAAAGAGGCCAAAAGACTTGAAAGGATTCTGATCCAATGTCTCCATTTTTACACGTTGGGCAACTAAGGCCTGGAAAGATGAAGTGTTTTTGCCTAGTGCCTGATGGGAGACTTTTTAGAGCCCTGACAGCAGGCTGTGTACACACCTGAGGAAGTTATAATGTCTAAGAAGAAATTCTTAAGAATGTGGCAAAAGCATTTTTCCTCTCTAATTCCTGCTTTTTCCTGCACCTCAGTTAGTTAGAATGCTGGGACACCACAAGAGTAGCAAAAGCTTCTAATGTTCACCAGAATTTTTGGTTCTCCTTTTCCTTTGGGCAGAGAGTTAAAGTTTGATTCATTGACTCCCCTGTAGTTAGAGTCAAGTGAAGGAGTTGGGGCCTCTGATATGGGCAGATGTACTTCTCATCTAGTCCTGGTCTCTTAAGATATTCATGTATTCTCTCTCTCTGATCCATTACTGCCCAGAGGAAAATGAAATTGGAGACTTCATTCTTAAGGGCTTAGTACAGCCCACAGATAGAGGAATCCTGCATCTTCTGCTGACGCCCATTGGACTGGGACTTGGGTGTGAAACAAACTTCTGGTCATTAAGCTTCTGAGACAAAGAGAGGTTGGGTGTTATAATGACTAGTCTTACATAGCATAACTTATCCAGGGATAATCCAAAGACAATAAGCACAACTTAGTTTAGATGTAATTACCATATTAGTTTAGATGGTAATTACCATATTTAACTGAGGAGAAGAGCTGTAAATAGAAAGGAGCTTTGACCTCTGGCTCAAGGTCACTGCTGTATCTTGAACATCATCATCAAAGTCTCGGACTAACCTCTGCCTTGCTTCCTCTTCATTTTCAACCCAAACCCACTACACTGTCACATCATATGTGTCCACAGATGTTCAACATTACTTGTTGGATGGCTGACTGACTACTTTTACAAAGCCATATATAATTTATTATTTTGATTCACAGATCCACTGAAAGAGCGCTTGACCTTGAGCTCTATAAAACATTCTTCCCATTAATCAACAGGCATTCCCTAACATTGAGGGATATATTCTGATACCTTATGGATTCCTCCAAAAATGTTGGTTAGATTCATCAATTTGAAGTATAAGAGAGATGGGTGACAAAGTCAATGGAGAAGTAGTTGCTGGATAAGTGAGCTTAACTAGTGATACACTTCTGTAGTGCAAAGTAAGACAATTGCACTTAGAAAAAACAGATCAAATATGCTGAATATCTTGAAAGGAAAGTGCTATTGTCAATTATAAAAGAATCCCTCCATAGATTTCTTAATAAGTCCACGACCCCATTAGTGTGCATTGACAAACATTAGACCTAACTCCCAATTGGTTGCTAGGTTTCTGTGCAATGTATTTGCATATAGAAATAGAGTGGGCTTATGCAAATATGACAGAAAGTGAAGAAGACTGAAAAAGCTTCTTGATGAAAGTGAAAGAAGAGAGTGAAAAAGTTGGCTTAAAACTCAACATTCAGAAAACTAAGGTCAAGGTATCTGGTCCCATCACTTCATAGCAAATAGATGGGGAACCAAAGGAAACAGTGAGAGACTTTATTTTGGGGGGCTCTAAAATCAGAAATTAAAAGATGCTTGCTCCTTGGAAGAAAAGCTATGATCAACCTAGACAACATACTAAAAAGCAGAGACATTACTTTGCCAACAAAGGTGTGTCTAGTCAAAGCTATGGTTTTTCCAGTAGTCATGTATGGGTGTAAGAGTTGGACTATAAAGAAAGCTGAGGCCTGAAGAATTGGTGCTTTTGTACTGTGGTGGTGGAGAAGACTCTTGAGAATCCCTTGGACTTCAGGGAGATTAAACCAGTCTATCCTAAAGGAAATTAGTCCTGAATATTCATTGGCGGACCAATGCTGAAGCTGAGCTCCAATACTTTGGCCACCTGATGTGAAGAACTGACTCATTGGAAAAAACCCTGATGCTGGGAAAGATTGAAGGCAGTAGGAGAAGGGGATGACAGAGGATGAGATGGTTGGATGTCATCACCAACTCAGTGGACATGAGCAAGCTCTGGGAGTTGGTGATGGACAGGGAAGTCTGGCATGATGCAGTCCATGGGGTCACAAAGAGTTGGACATGACTGAGTGACTGAACAGAATTGATGCAAATATCTGCATATTTGGCTGCCATGACATTGGCGTGGTGGAACCCAGTATAACATGTTTTACAATAATAACATCACCTTTTTTGTACAACATGTAGTTGGTGTGTCTTCCAGACAACTCTCTCTGAGAATACCAAGGGGGGAAAAAAGATTAGAAAGTCAGCATCTAAAAACTTAGTTAATTTCTCCTTATCTTTGTAAACACTCTTCTTGGAATATTATCCATAATCTTTTTTTTTTTAATCCCTGGTCCGGTAGATGTCCCATCCTAGGCTTCTCAACTCAGCTTGAGAGACAGAGATTAATTTTAATACTATGACAAGAAGAATATAATTTGGAAGGGAAGTTTGTTGGTTTGTTGATGCCTCCAGTTTTGTCAATTACCAACTTATTTACAAGTCAAAATATAAGTAGTGATGGATGCTTTTCATGGGAGTGCCTCAGCAGAGGGTCTGATCTGCACCTAGATGTCTGGAATGCCTTTCTGAATGTCCTTGATTGCTCAGAAACCCATTATAATCCCCACCTTTGCCTTCAAGCTCTGTGCCAGTGCCAAGCACTGGAGCTCAAGTGGGGCCAGTGAGTCAGTCTGGTAATAAATAGCAGCAGATAATGTTCATTTTAATACCTGGTGGAGTTCAGTAGATGAGTTTCCTGCTTAGGAGCAGTCTTCAGGAGCACTTATATGCTGATCAACCACCACTCCATCTTCCTTCTCCCTCTTTACCCTTCTGGACATCACTCTTAGCTCCATGTCACTTCACGGGTTAACAGGAGCAAGATTCTATGGGTAGATAGGAACCACATTCCATGGTCCAGACAGTTGGTCAAATCCTTTAGGAAACATTTCCGTCTTCCTCTCCAGAGTTCCTCTCCCTGCCAGCTGCCTTGACTTGCCCCTTTATCTTCCTTCTACTCTGCTCTAAACCCCAAGCCATCTTGTTCTTCTTCAGCTTGTATGTTTCATTGACTAAAATACCAGGATGATTTCTAGAGAAATTATAAATATTGCGTGTTCCTCAAAGTATGCCTCATGGGAGTGGGGGGTCTCAGCCTTTTCATCACGTGGCTTGTTAGAGTCTTTCCCACACTGAAGTGGCTCCCTTTCTATGTAGGCATGGGGCTGCGGAGAAAATGTGATTTCTCCATGCTGTTTCAGAAGCAATAAAGATTGATACATGGCCGCCCACTTGAAAGCCCAGCTGCCTCCTCATCTTCAATTCCAGCTTTCCTGTCTTGAGGCAGGGACTTCCTTGGGTCTCCCCAAAGTGGGGGATGCACAGTCCACAGAGCACCAGGACTGGACCCCATCAAGCACTGATTATGAATCTTGATTTATCATTCTTCTCGAACCCACCCAGACCAGTATTTCATGGGTATAAAGAACTGTGTTTATGTTTTTTTCTTCTATATTCCTCATACTTAATACAAAGCTCAATGCATAAAAGGTACTCAGTAAATGGTTTTGAATGAATGAAACGTACTTGGTGTTGGTTGCATTTAGAGAGAAATTGGGAAGGATTTTACTCTCTAATGGGCCATAAGTCATTGGCATATGTTGTTGAGAGAGGTAATGCTTTGTCTATCTTGGGTGGTCTAAAAAATTGATAATAATAACAATGTGTGTTTTAATTTGATTTAAAATTTTCAAAGTATTTTCTTATAAAATATTTTATCTTTTTCCCCAACCCCATGAGATTTCAAGATGGATCACTGAGTTTGCAAGTGCTTCTGGCTGTTCAACAGTAGAGGCAGAACTGGTGCCTTGCCTTTTGAGAGTAAACTGGTGTAATTTTTCTGGTATATGTGTTAAAAGCCTTAAGAATGTAGATACACTTTAACTTAGAAAATATACTTCTAGAAATTCATCAAAAATGAACAGAGATATGAAAAAACAATTTTGTATACACACAGACACAAATCCTCCCATGCTATTTATAAAAAAGAATATTGGGAAATATCTAAATAGCAAATCATAAAGGCTTATTTAACTAGATCATATGTCGTGTTAGTTGCTCAGTCGTGTCCAACTCTTCTGTGACACTGTAGACTGTAGCCCGCCAGGTTCCTTTATCCCTGGGATTCTCCAGGCAAGAATACTGGAGTGGCTTGTCATTTCCTCCTGCAGGGGATTCTCCTGACCAAGCAATCGAACCCAGGTTCTTCTGCATTGCAGGCAGATTCTTTACCATCTGAGCCACCAGGAAAAATCATGGTATAGATATACAGCAAAATATTATGTAATCTTTAAAATAATGTGACAGAACTTTAATCATATGCAAATAAGTGGAAGAAAGAAGATAACTGGGTACAGAAATTGGATGTGTTTGACCTTAATTCTAACAATAAGTGTTTCCACATGTGCACAGAAGAAAAACTGGGAATATAATTAAATATATGCAACCAATATATCTGCAGGAGTTATCTCTGGGAGGATGATTCTAAAATTATAAAATATTATTTCAGAAATAAAATATTACTAAAATACTTAAATAAAAAAAGTTACTACTTTCATAATTGAGGGAGAACATCTCAATAAAAGTGTTAACACCATAAAAACAATCTCTTCATGAAAACCTGGCAGTTTAGGGTGTAAATACATGGATGAAGTTCCCTTGAGGATGGGGTACAGAAACTGCTTCTCCGTGTTGTGGCAAAATTTTCAGCTATTGACAGTCAGCTTCCTAGTGTTAATCAGTGTGTGAGTCTGAGCACATGACCCATCTCTTGGGCAGTAAAGATGGGTTTCAATAGTTTCTGAGGTCCTGCTCACATCGTTTTTAAGAAATTGCTCTGTTTTTCAGAACTATGTCCATCTTAGAATATTTAAAATCCCCAGGGGCAACTAGCCATTATTTGCCATTAAACTTCTAACAAGTGGACGAGAGGCAGTTTCATGGAAAAACTCCTTTTGTAGAGCCTCAAAGAATGGTGGAGTCATCTTATTAAAATAGAGTTCAAGAAGTTCATTTGGGTTCTCTGTGGAAAACTGGGTACTTGTTTTACCCTGGCCCTTCAGCTTCTGGGCATCCTTGGTATGAAAAGCAAGAGGAACTGGAACGTTGAAGTATGGAAAATAGGGAAAGAAGGTGAAAAAAAAAAATGGGAGCATCTGAAAGTCTGAAGGGTGGTTAAGAAGAAGGGCAGCTGAAGTGTTCAAGGGTTAAGCCTACAGCCAGAAATCTGAGCATCTCAGCATATCCTGAAACTATTTCCAGTGCCAGTCTATCGCTCCCCTCAGCTTGCTCCATCTTCTACCAGCACATCTTGTCTCTACATGATTTAATCACACGTTCTCACTCTTGTACAATATGTTCTTTCAAACTTCTTCATTCAGAGCATCAAGGATACTTACCCAGCAGGATAATTACTTGTCTCTCTTACTGGCTCATATTTACTCTGTTTTATTCTTTTCTTTTTACTCATCTTCCCTCAGGAGACCTCTCTCAATAAAAAAGCCATCTGTCCAATCAAAGATGTAACAGCTAGGGACCTGAGCTGGCTGGATCTGCAGGGACAGCGAAAAGTACTCCCAGAGAAGACTCATTGAGAGAAAAAAGGAGGAGAATGGGAACCAGGATTCACCCTCTTCTAATGCATTTTCAGAAAACTTCAAGGTGAACCTAGTTTAATGACTGGAACAACAATCCATTCATCCATTGAACCATCAGTCCATCCATCCATTCATTCATCCACCCATCCATCCACCCATCCATCCACCTTCAAATGTCCACTGAGCATCTCTGATGCACCAGACATGAGCAGGGTCCTGAGAATATAGCCTTGTGCTAAAGCAATCCTCCTAGTACTCAGGCTGGTAGAGAAGAGAAAAGCTAGTAAAACATCTTAGTGTAAATGACACAAGTATTAAAAGGACTCCACAGGGGCCACGAGAGCCAACAGTGAGCAGATTTAACCTTCTCAATAGGAGGAGAATGGGAACCAGGATTCACCCTCTTCTAATGCATTTTCAGAAAACTTCAAGGTGAACCTAGTTTAATGACTGGAACAACAATCCATTCATCCATTGAACCATCAGTCCATCCATCCATTCATTCATCCACCCATCCATCCACCCATCCATCCACCTTCAAATGTCCTCTGAGCATCTCTGATGCACCAGACATGAGCAGGGTCCTGAGAATATAGCCTTGTGCTAAAGCAATCCTCCTAGTACTCAGGCTGGTAGAGAAGAGAAAAGCTAGTAAAGCATCTTAGTGTAAATGACACAAGTATTAAAAGGACTCCACAGGGGCCACGAGAGCCAACAGTGAGCAGATTTAACCTTCTCAAGAAGATTGGGGCTTCCTTGGGGCGGCGCCTGAGGGATGAGGAGGAGAAAGCCCCACTTGCTTCTCTATTCACAGCCCTGCATATAACTGGGCATGGCGGATGCTCCTGGTTGCTTCTCCAGCAACCATTTCCCCTTTGTTTTCACACACAGGGCTCAGTTTTGTCATCTATTAGCTGTCCAGTTCCAGAGAAAGAAGAGGTATCAGTCTATAGGAACCATGGTAATCTACTTTTCATTTGTCTGTGATTGGTTTAGGAGTGGTTATCCCACCCAGTTCTGGCCACTGAGACATGCCAGAAATCTTCTGGGATCTACTGCTGAAGATGTTCTTCTTCCCTGGTCAAAAGAGAGCGTGGGGAGGAAAAGTCTCCCCGAATGGAAACAGTCTGGGTCCTTGATGTTACTGTGAGTTGCTGAAGCAAAGCTGGGACTGGTTTTCTCAAGACTTCTTTGATGAGTATTATATGCTCATTATTTAGCTCAGGTTTAGCCAGGCATCTGGCCTTGGGGGGAAAATTTCATCAAATGTTGGCATGGACAGCTCAGTGGTCTAATTTGTGATATGGGTATGTTTTCAGCACCAGTGGCTTACAGGTGGAAAAGGTTGACATTGGCTGAGAACTATTAGGATGATGCTATGAAGAGAAGAGACAAAGTAGCATGTGGCCAGGAGTATTGTGTTATTTGGGGACATTTAAAGTAATCTTTTCTTCACTATTGCTTTATATGTTTGATTTTTTCTTTCCAGTTCTCTGGACAATGACATATTTAGTGCTTGGACTCATTAGAAGTAAAAATCCAGTAATTACTCTTGTCTTTTGATCTGTTGTTTGAGTGTATGCTCTGGCAAAGGAAATATGGAATCTCACTGGTCATTTAGCCAGGTATATAAATGATTCCCACATCATGAGACATTTTCTCAAATTTGAGAAAAATCATAAATATTTGGTACCAACTATTGAAAGTCCTATAAATAAACTCATCTGGTTCAATTTTCTGGATTATTTTCTAGCAAACAAAAGCCACCTGCATGTTTCAGGGTCTTAAACCATGGACTCAAAGTTTCAGGAGCCAAAAGAACTGTATCTTCATGAGACACACTCAGGCACAGGAAAACAGAGTCAACAGCTCTGGTGCCTGGGCTGCCTTGAGCACCATTTCCTCTGATATTTTCTGGGAGGGTCTTCCAGGAAAAGTTCCTTCAGTGTTCTCAGTCTAGCCCTTTGTTTGGCTGTTCTCAAGGAGTAGTGATAAAGAATCTGCCTGCCAATGCAGGAGATGGGAGTTTGATTCTTGGGTCAGGAAAATTCCCCTGTGATAGGAAATGGCAGCCCACTCCAGTATTCTTGCCTGGAGAATCCCCATGGACAGAGGAGCCTGGCGGGGTACAGACTATGGAGTCACAAAGAGTCAGACATGATGGAGCACACCTCATGCATGGAGGGTTATTTGGTAACAAAGAGTCCATGAGATGGTTGGGGCTTGGGACCAGATGTGAACTGAGGCTACAGCATGACCCAGGTGGAGACCACGTCCTTTGGAGCTGACACACTTACAGATCTGCACAGGTACAAAGTGACCCTAATCACCTGAGATGTGACACAAGCAGCAGAAAGTGGTGTCTAGAGCTGGTTCTGCTCTTTCTCAGTCAGATTGATTTTGACCCATCTCTTCCTCTTTCTGAGATGAATCCTCTCTATTAGAAGAAATTCATTCCAGAAAGAGGAAGAGATGGGCCAAAAATCAATCTGAGAAAGAGCAGAACCAGCTCTAGACACCATTTTCTGCTGCTTGCGTCACATCTCAGGTGATTAGGGTCACTTTGTACCTGTCCAGATGAATTTCTTCTAATAGAGAGGATTCCAGAGAAGGCAATGGCACCCCACTCCAGTTCTCTTGCCTGGAAAATCCCATGGACGGAGGAGTCTGGTAGGCTGCAGTCCATGGGGTCGTTAGAGTCAGACACGACTGAGCAACTTCACTTTCCCTTTCCCCTTTCATGCACTGGAGAAGGAAATGGCAACCCACTCCAGTGTTCTTGCCTGGAGAATCCCAGGGATGGGGAAGCCTGGTGGGCTGCCCTCTATGTGGTTGCACAGAGTCGGACATGACTGAAGTGACTTAGCAGCAGCAGCAGTAGCAGCAGCAGCAGCAGAGAGGGTTCAGAGACTCCCATCTGTCTGTCTTTCCTCAGTCCATTATTGTGAGGATGAGATGAATGGAGATTATGAAAGTAGTCCATGGGACTGCCAGTGCCATTTATATACAGGCAAACAACAAATCAGATTCCATATTTCCTTTGCCAGTGTGTGCACATGTCCAAAGACAGCTATGCAGAATAATTACTGGATTTTCACTTTTAATGAGTCCCAGTAGTCAATAAGGATCCTCCATGTCCCTCAGAGTCTGTGAGCAGAGGTCTAAGTCTGGATGGAGAAGGTGCTCCTTTCTCCCTGAATGTCTTGGTTTAGGAACTCTCAAACATCCTTGCTTTAGGACTCTTGGATACTGAGGGGCTGCTGTGTGCTACCTGGTGATGACCTCCCTTTGGCCGGGAGCCCGGTGACTCCTGTGACACTCTCAGTTCAGGATTCAGGACAGGGTCTCTTGGTTCACAAGGAACCACAGACCCCAGGGGCCCATACAGTAGAGGCAATAGGGCCCAAAGCCCACACCAGTCACTCCGTTATTTGCTGGTGTCAACACCAAGAGCTTTGTGGTGGGGTGGATGCACGTTTGCTCAGGGCTGGACCCTTGGCAAAGCAAACACAGTTGGCCTTGGGTGAATTTTTGCTTTCTCTTTGACCTTCTGTTCTCTCTCTGACTCTTTTTTGTCCTTCCCTACACAGCTGGGTGATTTCAGGCTCCCTCTGGCTCCCAAAACTCTACACTGGCAGTACTAGCAAATTTGAGAGGAAAGTGGCACGAGACTTTCTACAATGAAGGAAAAGATCTATGTATTCTCTTTCCAATATGGCAGCCACAGCCATATGTGACTGTTGAATGTTTGAAAGGTGGCCAGTGTGACTAAGGAACTGAATTTTTAATATTATTTAACTTTAACAAACTTACATTAAAATAGCCACATGAAGCCAGTGGCTATTGTATTGAACTGTGCAGGTGTGGAGCTCAATACCTCAATCATTTCAGTCCTTCCACTCACATCACAATTAATCTGTTCTGCAGATTATGGATAAAGAAGATGTAGTGCAGGACTTCCCTGGTGGTCCAGTAGTAAAGAATCTGCCTGCCGAGCCTGGGGATGTGGGTTCAATCCCTAGTCCAGGAAGATCCACAATGCCCACGGGGCAACTAATAAGCCTATGTGCCACAACTACTGAGTCTGAGCTCTAGAGCCTGTGCTCCATAGCAAGGGAAGCCATTGTAACGGAAGCCTGCACACTGCAACAAAGAGTAGCCCCCGCTCGCCGCAACTAGAGAAAGCCTGCACGTAGCAACAAAGACCCAGCACAGCCAAAAGTAAGTAAATAAATAAATACATAAAAATAAAATGAAAAAATCATGTAACACAAATGTACAATGGACTGCTACTCAGTCACTAAAAAGAATGAAATAATGCCATTTGCAGTAACATGGATGCAACTAGAGATGATCATATTAAATGAAGTAAGTCAGAAAGAGAAAGACGAATATCGTATGAAATCACTTACATGTGGAATCTAAAATATGACACAAATGAACCTATCAGCAAATCAGAAACAGCCTCCTGGACACAGAAAACAGACTGTGGTTGCCAAGGGACAGGGGGTTGGGGGAAGGATGGAGTGGAAGGTTGGGGTTAGCGGATGTAAGCTATTATATATAGAATGGAGAAACAACAAGGTTCTACTATATAGCACATGGAACTATATTCAATATCCTATGATAAGCCCTAGTGAAAAAGAATATATATATATATATATATATATATATAAATCACTTTGCTAAACAGCAGAAATTAACACAACATTGTAAATCAAAATTCCTACCAGTAAATTAAAATCTTACTCCTATTAGGTAAATGTGTAGGTTTTCCACAATGCCATACTTTAGTCAATGCAGAGGTTCAAATGACAGGCATTTGAAGGACTCTGGCATGCAAGCCCGGTAGGTGAAAAGATTATAGGTTTAGAGCTTTAGATTCACTTCAAAGTATATGCTATGGACAGGCATATCCTCCTTGGTGCCCTGGGGTGCTCTGCAGTTCCTGCTAGTCTCTTAAAGCCTGGAGAGAATTAAGGTTAAAGCTGTGTAGATGGGAGCCTGGGAAAGAACTGGAGGTGGAAGGGTTGGAATGGGCAGAGCCCAAAGGATGCAAGATCTTGCAAAAGAACCTGGCATGCCCATCAGAGTGGCATTCTGTTCCACCCTGGGTGGGGAGGTGTCAGAGAAAGGTTGTTAGGGAGAGATCACTGCCATGGGGACAGGATTGAAGGGTTAATAGTTTGAAAAGACCAGGAACCATACTGAAGGCCACAAAATGGACTTCGGCCCTTGCAGTGGGGTCACAGATGGGAATTGGAATTCTACTTTTAATTCCAATCCCCCCTTTTATTTTCTTCTGAATTCTTTTCTGAGCATTGCTTATTTGGATGTTCCTTTCACCCTGAAACTGAGCAGCACTTCTGTTTCTCTTGGACAACCATGGGACAGCTCTCAAGTTCTTGCCTGTGTTTTCAGATACCTACTGGCATCAGAAGCCAACACTTTCATGTCAAATACTAACTAGGTTGGATAAAGGGTGAAGATAATGAGGGGTGGATGCACTTTATATTTATAAACAGGCTTCCCAGGTGGCTCAGTGGTAAAGAATACCAATACTTGTATACCAATTCAGGAGATGTAAGAGACTTGTGTTTGATCCCTGGGTTGGGAAGATCCCCTGGAGGAGGGCATGGCAACCCTCTCTAGTATTCTTGTCTGCAGAATCCCGTGGACAAAGGAGCCTGCTGAGCTACAGTCCATACAGTCGCAAAGTCAGACATGACTGAAGTGACTTAGCATGTACCCACATACATATAAACAAAAATGAGGCACCAATGTCCCCCTCCCCCAACCCCGCCTCACCTCAGATCACGCTGTGCTTTTCTGGACCTCCCAAAGGTAAGGGTTGCTCAAGTATTCAGTGTTATCCTTCCCTCTCTCATTTGTCTTTTATTCAACCAAATCTCATGAGGCATTTGGCATCAAGGAGCAGAAGCCTCAGAAGAAGAAACTCTGAGAAGCCCACAGTCTGGCTGGGTTGACTCACCATTTGCAATGTTACCAAGTATTCCTGGACTTTCAGCCACAGGGTCTTGTTGTGCCGAAGCATTTTGACAACTCATGGCATCTCCTCTCCAAGTCCTTGCTGATGTCTACTCTCTGAACACTATTGATTTCAATCTACTTGCATGAAAAATATAAGTTCTTGTTAGGCCAAGGTAACTAAGAGCAGGGCTTTTCCACTGGTGGGCACTGGTTGGAGGATTTTGCTTCCTCCAACCCAGGGGACATTTGGCAATGTCTGGAAATATGATTTTATTGTCACTACTTGAGAGGGGGAATTTGTCCTCTTTGGAACCTTAGTCAACATCTGAAGACATGGTTGATCATTACAAGTGGGGTGAGGGGAAGAATATTGCCACTTGTTGGGTGGAATCAAGGGGTCCTGCCAAGCATGCTACAATGCACAAAAGAGCCCCACAACAAAGAATTATCTGTTCTAGAGTGTCAACAGTGTTAAATGTAAGAAACTCTGGCCCAGAGGGAAAGTCCAGGCTGGATTCTTGACACTGAAGCATCAGAAGGTGAGAGTCACTCAGTTGTGTCTGACTCTTTGCAACCCCATGGACTATATAGTCCTTGGGATTCTCCAGGCCAGAATACTGGAGTGGGTAGCCTTTCCCTTCTCAGGGGATCTTCCCAACCCAGAGATTGAACCCAGGTATCCCACATTGCAGGCAGATTCTTTACCAGCTGACCCATAAGGGAAGCACAAGAATACTGGAGGGGGTAGTCTGTCCCTTCTCCCAGTGGATCTTCCCAACCCAGAAATCGAACCAGGGTCTCCTATATTGCATGAAGATTCTTTACCAACTGAGCTGTCAGGGAAGCATCAAATGGTCCTCAAAAGAGCATCATTTTCAATATTGGAAGACTAGTAAGTATCCTGGGTGTAGATTTAGGATATCATAGGATAATTTTGGCCAGAATTCTCATCTGTTCATGGCTTCAGTTCAGTTCAGTCGCTCAGCTGTGTCCTGTGACCCCATGAATCGCAGCACGCCAGGCTTCCCTGTCCATCACCAAATCCCGGGGTTCACCCAAACTCATGGCCATCAAGTCAGTGATGCCATCCAGCCATCTGATACACTGTCTCCCCTTCTCCTCCTGCCCCCAATCCCTCCCAGCATCAGAGTCTTTTCCAATGAGTCAACTCTTTGCATGAGGTGGCCAAAGTATTGGAGTTTCAGCTTTAGCATCAGTCCTTCCAATGAACACACAGGACTGATCTCCTTTAGGATGCACTGCTTGCATCTCCTTGCAGTCCAAAGGACTCACAAGAGTCTATTTCAACACCACAGTTCAAAAGCATCAATTCTTCGGCACTCAGCTTTCTTCACATGTCAACTTTCACATCCATACGTGACTATTGGAAAAACTATAGCCTTGACTAGACAGACCTTAGTCGGCAAAGTAATGTCTCTGCTTTTGAATATGCTGTCTAGGTTGGTCATAACTTTCCTTCCAAAGAGTAAGCATCTTTTAATTTCATGGCTGCAATCACTATCTGCAGTGATTTTGGAGCCCCCAAAAAATAAAGTCTGACACTGTTTCCATTATTTCCCCATCTATTTGCCTTGAAATGATGGGACCAGATGCCATGATCTTTGTTTTCTGAATGTTGAGCTTTAAGCCAACTTTTTCACTCTCCTCTTTCCCTTTCATCAAGAGGCTTTTTAGTTCCTCTTCACTTTCTGCCATCAGGGTGGTATCATCTGCATATCCGAGGTTATTGATATTTCTCCCAGCAATCTTGATTCCAGCTTGTGCTTCTTCCAGCCCAGCCTTTCTCATGATGTACTCTGCATAGAAGTTAAATAAGCAAGGTGACAATATCAGCCTTGACATTCTCCTTTCCCTATTTGGAACCAGTCTGCTGTTCCATGTTCAGTTCTAACTGTTGCTTCCTGACCTGCATACAGATTTCTCAAGAGGCAGGTCAGGTGGTCTGGTATTCCCATCTCTTTCAGAATTTTCCACAGATTATCGTGATCCACACAGTCAAAGGCTTTGGCATAGTCAATAAAGCAGAAATAGATGTTTTTCTGGAACTCTCTTGCTTTTTCCATGATCCAGCAGATGTTGGCAATTTGATCTCTGGTTCCTCTGCCTTTTCTAAAACCAGCTTGAACATCTGGAAGTTCACAGTTCATGTACTGCTGAAGCCTGGCTTGGAGAATTTTGAGCATGACTGTACTAGTGCGTGAGATGAGTGCAATTGTGCAGTAGTTTGAGCATTCTTTGGCATTGCCTTTCTTTGTAAATAGATGTTTTTCTGGAACTCTCTTGCTTTTTCCATGATCCAGCAGATGTTGGCAATTTGATCTCTGGTTCCTCTGCCTTTTCTAAAACCAGCTTGAACATCTGGAAGTTCACAGTTCATGTACTGCTGAAGCCTGGCTTGGAGAATTTTGAGCATGACTGTACTAGTGCTGAGATGAGTGCAATTGTGCAGTAGTTTGAGCATTCTTTGGCATTGCCTTTCTTTGAGATTGGAATGAAAACTGACCTTTCCCAGTCCTGTGGCCACTGCTGAGTTTTCCAAATTTGCTGGCATATTGAGTGCAGCACTTTCACAGCATCACCTTTCAGGATTTGAAATAGATCAACTGGAATTCCATCACCTCCACTAGCTTTGTTCGTAGTGATGCTTTCTAATGCCCACTTGACTTCACATTCCAGGATGTCTGGCTCTAGGTGAGTGATCACACCGTCGTGATTATCTGGGTCATGAAGACCTTTTTTGTACAGTTCTTTTGTGTATTCTGCCCACCTCTTCTTAATATCTTCTGCTTCCGTTAGGTCCACACCATTTCTGTCCTTTATCAAGCTCATCTTTGCATGAAATGTTCCCTTGGTATCTCTGATTTTCTTGAAGAGATGTCTAGCATTTCCCATTCTGTTGTTTTCCTCTATTTCTTTGCATTGATTGCTGAAGAAGGCTTTCTTATCTCTCCTTGCTATTCTTTGGAACTCTGCATACAGATGCTTATATCTTTCTTTTTCTCCTTTGTTTTTCACTTTTCTTTTTTTTCACAGATATTTGTAAGGCCTCCCCAGACAGCCATTTTGGTTTTTTGCATTTCTTTTTCTTGAGGATGGTCTTGATCCCTGTCTCCTGTACAATGTCACGAACCTCTGTGCATAGTTCATCAGGCACTCTGTCTATCAGATCTGGTCCCTTAAATCTATTTCTCACTTCCACCGTATAATCATAAGGGATTTGATTTAGGTCATACCTGAATGGTCTAGTGGTTTTCCCTACTTTCTTCAATTTAAGTCTGAATTTGGTAATAAGGAGTTCATGATCTGAGCCACAGTCAGCTCCCGGTCTTGTTTTTGGTGACTCTATAGAGCTTCTTCATCTTCGGCTGCAAAGACTTTAATCAATCCGATTTCGGTGTTGATCATCTGGTGATGTCCATGTGTAGAGTCTTCTCTTGTGTTGTTGGAAGAGGTGTTTGCTATGACCAATGCGTTATCTTGGCAAAACTCCATTAGCCTTTGCTCTGCTTCATTCCGTATTCCAAGGCCAAATTTGCCTGTTACTCCAGGTGTTTCTTGACTTCCTTCTTTTGCATTCCAGTCCCCTATAATGAAAAGGATATCTTTTTCGGGTGTTAGTTCTAAAAGGTCTTATAGTTCTTCATAGAACTGTTCAACTTCAGCTTCCTCAGCATTACTGGTTGGGGCATAGGCTTGGATTACTGTGATATTGAATGGCTTGCCTTGGAAACGAACAGAGATCATTCTGTCATTTTTGAGATTGCATCCAAGTACTGCATTTCAGACTCTTTTGTTGACCATGATGGCTACTCCATTTCTTCTAAGGGATTCCTGCCCGCAGTAGTAGATATAATGGTCATCTGAGTTAAATTCACCCATTCCAGTCCATTTTAGTTCACTGATTCCTAGAATGTCGATGTTCACTCTTGCTATCTCTTGTTTGAGCACTTCCAATTTGCCTTGATTCATGGACCTGACATTCCAGGTTCCTATGCAATATTGTTCTTTACAGCATTGGACCTTGCTTCTATCTCTAGTCACATCCACAGCTGGGTATTGTTTTTGCTTTGGCTCCATCCCTTCATTCTTTCTGGAGTTATTTCTCCACTGATCTCCAGTAGCATATTGGGCACCTACTGACCTGGGGAGTTCCTCTTTCAGTATCCTATCATTTTGCTTTTTCATACTGTTCATGGGGTTCTCAAGGCAAGAATACTGAAGTGGTTTGCCATTCCCTTATCCAGTGGGCCACATTCTGTCAGATCACTCCACCATGACCCACCCATCTTGGGTGGCCCCACGTGGCATGGCTTAGTTTCACTGAGTTAGACAGGGCTGTGGTCCGTGTGATCAGAATGACTAGTGTTCTGTGTTATGGTTTCAGTGTGTCTGCTCTCTGATGCCCTCTCACAACACCTACCATCAGTTTCATATTTTCATGAGTTGTTAACTTCCTCTGAAAGAGAGAGTGATCCTCAGGGTGACACGTGTCAAATTGGTCTCCAAGGGTCTAGGTTCCATTTTACTATGATGTACACAGAGGGAGATTTGGTTCTGATGACCTGATAAATAGGTCATGAAGTATTATCAGATACCAGCTGGGCCTGGTATCTTAGGGAGATGGAATTAGAGCATGGTATGTGAGTTGGCATGAAGTGGGAACATGTGAGTTAAGTACTTCTATCCGACTCCAACTCCAGAATGGCAATAGGATATTGTAGGTGGGGAGAGGGAACCAGTAACTTGTGAGATCCAACTTAGCAGATTGTGCCTGGTGCTCAGTGGGTCATGGGGCCATGAAGTGACTTTCCTTGTTGGTAGTGGATGAGGGAGTTGCAGAGCTCAGCATGTATCAGTCTTTTCATAAGGACTGTTAGTGGGTTGGGAGGGAGACGACATACAGCTGTTACAATATTCAGGGGCTGAAAGGGGGACAGAAAGCCATGGCAAGAATTTATGCAAAGGGACTTCCCTGGTGGTCCAAAGGCTAAGACTCTGCGTTCCCAACACAGGATGCCTGGGTTCAATCCCTGGCAGGGGAACTAGATCCCACATGCTGCAACTAAGAATTCACATGCTGCAACTAAGAATTCACATGCTGCAACAAGAGAACCAGGTGCAGCCAAATAAATAAATGAATATTAAAAAAATTTATGCAGAGATACTTGGGAAAATAAAAGCAAACATGATACTTCTTTTTTTTTTTTCCCTGATTTTATAAGAATAAAACAGTCGGGGGTGGTCCTAAGATGGCAGAGGAATAGGACAGGGAGATCACTTTTTCCCCTCACAAATTCATCAAAAGAACATTTGAACGCTGAGTAAATTCCACAAAACAACTTATGAATGTCAGCAGAGGACATCAGGCACCCAGAAAAGCAGCCCATTGTCTTTGAAAGGAGGTAGGAAAAAATATAAAAGATAAAAAGAGAGACAAGCTCCTTCCAAAGGTCCCACACAGGCACTGCTTCACTCAGTGCCCCTGACTTTGCACAGGCCACTGTTAACCCACCCCTCTACTGGAGACTCTGAACACTCCTGGTGTAACTTTGAGGCACTGTATCAGATACTATATATGCATCAACTCTTTTCTTAAAGCACCATTCAAGATTTTTAATCTTTGCTTTTTGGTATTTGTTATCAATTTTGCACCTTTAAGAACCCAATCTTCAGTACCAATTTTTACTTGGGGGTGAGATTACTGGCTTGACTGTTCTCTCCCCCTTTGGACTCTCCTTTTTCTCCACCAGGTCGCCTGTGTCTCCTCCCTACCCCCTCTCTTCCCTACCCAACTCTGTGAATCTCTGTGTTCCAGACGGTGGAGAACACTTAAGGAACTGATTACTGGCTGGATCTGTCTCTCTCCTTTTGATTCCCCCCTTTTATCCCCCTGGTCACTTCTGTGTCCTTCCTCTCTCTTCTTTTCTCTGTATAACTCTGTGAACATCTCTGAGTGGTCCAGTTGCGGAGTGCACATAAGGAAGTGATTACTGTCTAGCTTGCTCTCTCCTCTATTGATACCACCTCATCTCATTCGTGTCACCTCTAACTCCCTCCTCCCTCTTCTCTTCTCCATGTAACTCTGTGAACCTCTCTGGGTGTCCCTCACTGTGGAGAAACTTTTCATCTTTAACCTAGATGTTTTATCAATGGTTCTGTATAAAAGGAGAAGTCTTGAGACTACTGCAAAAATAAGACTGAAACCCAGAAGCAGGAGGCTTAAGTTCAAACTCAGAGAACACCAGAGAACTCCTGACTCCAGGGAACATTAACTGACAGGAGCTTATCAAACGCCTCCATACCTACACTGAAACCAAGCACCACCCAAGGGCCAACAAGTTCCAGAGCAAGACATACCACGCAAATTCTCCAGCAACACAGGACCACAGCTCTGAGCTCCAATATACGGGCTGCCCAAAGTCACTCCAAACCCACTGACATCTCATAACTCATTACTGGACACTTCATAGCACTCCAGAGAGAAGAAATCCAGCTCCACCCACTAGAACACCGACTAAGCTTCCCTAACCAAGAAACCTTGACAAGCCACCTGTACAACCCCACCCACAGCGAGGAAACTCCACAATAAAGAGAACTCCACAAACTGCCAGAATACAGAAAGGACACCCCAAACTCAGCAATATAAACAAGATGAAGAGATAGAGGAATACCCAGCAGGTAAAGGAACATGAAAATGCCCACCAAACCAAACAAAAGAGGAAGAGATAGGGAATCTACTTGATAAAGAATTCCCAATAATGATAGAGAAAATGATCCAAAATCTTGAAATCAAAATGGAATCACAGATAAATAGCCTAGAGACAAGGATTGAGAAGATGCAAGAAAGATTTAACAAGGACCTAGAAGAAATAAAAAAGAGTCAATTTATAATGAATAATGCAATAAATGAGATCAAAAACACTCTGGAGGCAACAAATAGTAGAATAACAGAGGCAGAAGATAGGATTAGTGAGGTAGAAGGTAGAATGGTATAAATAAATGAATCAGAGAGGAAAAAAGAAAAACGAACTAAAAGAAATGAGGACAATCTCAGAGACCTCCAAGACAGTGTTAAATGCCCCAACATTCGAATCATAGGAGTCCCAGAAGAAGAAGACAAAAAGAAAGATGATGAGAAAATACTTGAGGAGATAATAGTTAATAGAGAAGTCCAAGAAACCTAGAGAGTCCCAAACAGGATAAACCCAAGGCAAAACACCCCAAGACACATATTAATCAAATTAACAAAGATCAAACACAAAGAACAAATATTAAAAGCACCAAGGGGAAAACAACAAATAACACACAAGGGGATTCCCATAAGGATAACAGCTGATCTTTCAATAGAAACTCTTCAGGCCAGGAGGGAATGGAAAGACATACTTAAAGTGATGAAAGAAAATAACCTACAGCCCAGATTACTGTACCCAGAAAGGATCTGATTCAAATATGAAGGAGAAATCAAATGCTTTACAGACAAGCAAAAGCTGAGAGAATTCAGCACCACCAAACCAGCTCTCCAACAAATGCTAAAGGACTTCTCTAGACAGGAAACACAACAAGGGTGTATAAACTCGGACCCCAAAACAATGAAGTAAATGACAACGGGATCATACTTATCAATAATTACCTTAAACATAAATGGGTTGAGTGCCCCAACCAAAAGACAAAGACTGGCTAAATGGATAAAAAGCAAGACTCTTATCTATGTTGTCTACAAGAGATCCACCTCAAAACAGGGGACACATACAGACTGAAAGTGAAGGGCTGGAAAAAGATATTCCTTGCAAATAGAGACCAAAAAAAAAAAAAAAGCAGGAATAGCAATACTCATATCAGATAAAAAAGACTTTAAAACAAAGGCTGTGAAAAGAGACAAAGAAGGACATTACATAATGATCAAATGATCAATGCAAGAAGAAGATATAACAATTATAAATATATATGCACCCAACATAGGAACACTGCAATATGTAAGACAAATGCTAACAAGTATGAAAGGGGAAATTAACAATAACACAAGAATAATGGAAGACTTTAATACCCTACTCACATCTATGGATAGATCAACTAAACAGAAAATTAACAAGGAAACACAAACTTTAAATGATACAATAGACCAGTTAGACCTAATTGATATCTATAGAACATTTCACCCCAAAACAATGAATTTCACCTTTTTCCCAAGTGCACACGGAACCTTCTCCAGGATAGATCACATCCTGGGCCATAAATCTAGCCTTGGTAAATTCAAAAAAATTGAAATCATTCCACGCATCTTTTCTGACCACAATGCAGTAAGATTAGATCTCAATTACAGGAGAAAAAATATTAAACATTCCAACATATGGAGGTTGAACAACACACTGCTGAATAACCAACAAATCACAGAAGAAATAAAAGTATGCATAGAAATGAATGAAAATGAAAACACAACAACCTAAAACCTGTGGGGCACTGTAAAATCAGTGCTAAGAGGAAGGTTCATAGCAATACAGGCATACCTCAAGAAACAAGAACAAAGTCAAATAAATAACTTAACTACAACTAAAGCAACTAAAAAGGAAGAAATGAAGAACCCCAGGGTTACTAGAAGGAAAGAAATCTTACAAATTAGGGCAGAAATAAATGCCAAAGAAACAAAAGAGACCATAGCAAAAATCAAAGCCAAAAGCTGGTTCTTTGAGAGGATAAATACAATGGACAAACCATTAGCCAGACTCATCAAGAAACAATGGGAGAAAAATCAAATCAATAAAATTAGAAATGAAAAGGGAGAGATCACAACAGACAACACATGGACAAATTCTTAGAAAGCAAAACGAATACAGTATTGTAAAGCAAAACAAACTAAAAAAAATAAAAATTGATTAAAAAAAAAAGAAAAGTACAACTTTCCAAAAATGAACCAGGAAGAAATAGAAAATCTTAAAAGACCCATCACAAGCATGGAAATTGAAACTGTAATCAGAAAGCTTCCAGCAAACAAAAGCCCATGTCCAGACAGCTTCACAGCTGAATTCTACCAAAAATTTAGAGAAGAGCTAGCACCTATCCTACTCAAACTCTTCCAGAAAATTGCAGAGGAAGGTAAACTTCCAAACTCATACTATGAGGCCACCATCATCCTAATACCAAAACCTGACAAATATGCCACAAAAAAAGAAAACTACAGGCCAATATCACTGATGAACATAGATGCAAAAATCCTTAACAAAATTCTAACAATCAGAATCCAACAACACATTAAAAAGATCATACATCATGACCAAGTGGGCTTTATCCCAGGGATGCAAGGATTCTTCAATATCCTCAAATCAATCAATGTAATACACCACATTAGCAAACTGAAAAATAAAAGCCATATGATTATCTCAATAGATGCAGAGAAAGCCTTTGACAAAATCCAACATCCATTTATGATAAAAACTCTCCAGAAAGCAGGAATAGAAGGAACATAACTCAACATAATAAAAGCTATATATGACAAACCCACTGTAAACATTATCCTCAATGGTGAAAAATTGAAAGCATTAAGTCAGGAATAAGACAAGGGTGCCCATTTTCACCACTACTATTCATTATGATAAAAACTCTCCAGAAAGCAGGAATAGAAGGAACATAACTCAACATAATAAAAGCTATATATGACAAACCCACTGTAAACATTATCCTCAATGGTGAAAAATTGAAAGCATTAAGTCAGGAATAAGACAAGGGTGCCCATTTTCACCACTACTATTCAACATAGTTCTGGAAGTTTTGGCCACAGCAATGAGAGCAGAAAAAGAAATTAAGGAATCCAAATTGGAAAAGAAGAAGTAAAGCTCTCACTGTTTGCAGATGACATGATCCTCTACATAGAAAACCCTAAAGACTCCACCAGAAAATTACTAGAGCTAATCAATGAATATAGTAAAGTTGCAGGATATAAAACCAACACACAGAAATCCCTTGCATTCCTATACACTAATAATGAGAAAACAGAAAGAGAAATTAAGGAAACAATTCCATTCACCATTGCAAAGAAAAGAATAAAATACTTAGGAATATATCTACCTAAAGAAACTAAAGACCTATATATAGAAAACTATAAAACATTGATGAAAGAAATCAAAGAGGACACTAACAGATGGAGAAATATACTGTGTTCATGGATCAGAAGAATCAATATAGTGAAAATGAGTATACTACCCAAAGCAATCTATAGATTCAGTGCAATCCATATCAAGGTACCAATGGAATTTTTCACAGAGCTAGAACAAATAATTTCACAATTTGTATGGAAATACAAAAAATCTTGAATAGCCAAAGCCATCTTGAGAAAGAAAAATGGAACTGGAGGAATCAACCTGCCTGACTTCAGGCTCTACTACAAAGCCACAGTCATCAAGACAGTATGGACTGGCACAAAGACAGAAATATAGATCAATGGAACAAAATAGAAAGCCCAGAGATAAATCCACGCACCTCTGGACACCTTCAGTTCAGTTCAGTCACTCAGTCGTGTCTGACTCTTTGCGACTCCATGAATTGCAGCACACCAGACCTCCCTGTCCATCACCAACTCCCGGAGTTCACTCATACTCGCGTCCATCGAGTCAATGATGCCATCCAGCCATCTCATCCTGTCGTCCCCTTCTCCTGCCCCCAGTCCCTCCCAGCATCAAAGTCTTTTCCAATGAGTCAACTCTTCGCATGAGGTGGCTACCTTATAGGTGCATAAATCCATGCACCTATGAACAAAGGAGGCAAGAATATACAATGGAGAAAAGACAATCTCTTTAACAAGTGGTGCTAGGAAAACTGGTCAACCACTTGTAAAAGAATGAAACTAGAACACTTTCTAACACCATACACAAAAATAAACTCAAAATGGATTAAAGATCTAAACGTAAGACCAGAAACTATAAAACTCCTAGAGGAGAACATAGGCAAAACACTCATTGACATAAATCACAGCAGGATCCTCTATGACCCACCTCCCAGAATATTGGAAATAAAAGCAAAAATAAACAAATGGGATCTAATTAAACTTAAAAGCTTCTGCACAACAAAGGAAACTATAAACAAGATGAAAAGACAGCCTTCAGAATGAGGAAAATAATAGCAAATGAAGCAACTGACAAATAATTAATCTCAAAAATATACAAGCAACTCCTGCAGCTCAATTCCAGAAAAATAAACGACTCAATCAAAAAATGAGCCAAAGAACTAAACAAACATTTCTCCAAAGAAGACATACAAGTGGCTAACAAACACATGAAAAGATGCTAAACATCACTCATTATCAGAGAAATGCAAATCAAAACCACAATGAAGTACCATGCCAGTCAGAATGGCTGCTATCCAAAAGTCTCAAGCAGTAAATGCTGGAGAGGGTGTGGAAAAAAGAGAACCCTCTTACACTGTTGGTGGGAATGCAACTACTACAGCCACTATGGAGAACAGTGTGGAGATTCCTTAAAAAACTGGAAATAGAACTGCCATGAAAGTAAGTGAAAGTAGGTAAAGTCACTCAGTCATGTCCGACTCTTTGCAACTCCATGGACTGTAGCTTACCAGGCTACAGTAGTCCTTTTGGCAAAGGAACTCCCACTCAAAAAAGTCAGCATTCTTTTCAATATGTAGTTACTGATACATCCCAGCAATACCACTGCTGGGCATATACACTGAGGAAATCAGAATTGAAAGAGACACATGTACCCCAATATTCATCACAGCACTGTTTATGATAACCAGGACATGGAAGCAACCTAGATGTCCATCTGCAGACGAATGGATAAGAAATCTTTGGTACATATACACAATGGAGTATTACTTGGCCATTAAAAAGAATACATTTGAATCCTTTCTAATGGAGCCTATTATACAGAGTGACGTAATCCAGAAAGAAAAACACCAATACAGTATACTAACACATATATATGGAACTTAGAAAGATGGTAACGATAACCCTATATGCGAGACAGCAAAAGAGACACAGGTGTATAGAACAATCTTTTGGACTCTGTGGGAGAAGGTGAGGGTGGGATGATTTGGGAAAATGGCATTGAAACATGTATAATATCATATGTGATTTGAACCGCCAGTCCAGGTTTGATGCATGATACAGCATGCTCAGGGCTGGTGCACTGGGATGACCCAGAGGGATGGGATGGGGAGGGAGGTGGGAGGGGGGTTCAGGATGGGGAACACATGTACACCCGGATTCATGTTGATGTATGGCAAAACCAATACAATATTGTAAAGTAATTAGCCTCCAATTTAAATAAATAAATTTATATTTTAAAAAAGAATAAAACAGTCATTGTTGACATTCTCTCAAGTACAGGAAACTATACAAAGAAAATTAAAATCTCCCATAACTGCACCCTGAGGAGATATCATGTGTTAACAGGTATGGTATTTTCTTTGAGAAAAACAGAGAAGGGTTTTCTGGGTAGGCAGTGTAGGGAGATGAGAAAAGTCTTTGAGAACAGCAGAATACAACAACGTGGATATTGACAGCTTTGAAATTATTCTGTCTGTGAGCCCAGAGAGAAGAGTCCCTGCTTGAGCTTGGATGAAGCGACAGCAGGACAGGTGGGTGGTGTGACAGACGGGCACGTGTCAAGTTCCCCTTACCTCAGGGTTCACTTGGAAAGCATCCTCAGCATTTGCTTACATGAACAGAAGCGTTCTTTAGCTGAAAGAGGAAATGACTCATTTTAGCTCAAAGATGATGAAATAGGAGATGCAATTTCTGACTCTCTTTGCAGCAATAGCAAGATTGAAATTATTGCACTTAAGTGATGGCATAAGCCAACTCAAGCTTTTTTTTTTTTTTAATTAGTTTTCTAGCAACTTTAGTCGCTCAGTCATGTCCAACTACAGACCCCATGGACTGTAGTCCACTAGGCTCCTCTATCCATGGAGAATCCTCCAGGCAAGAATACTGGAGTGGGTGGTCATTCCCTTTCCCAGGGGATCTTCCAGACCCAGGTATCTATCCCAGGTCACCTGCATTGCAGGCAGATTC
Source organism: Aepyceros melampus (assembly GCA_006408695.1). NCBI lineage: Eukaryota > Metazoa > Chordata > Mammalia > Artiodactyla > Bovidae > Aepyceros > Aepyceros melampus. The sequence continues at coordinate 22,932 of SJXQ01003681.1, read as the reverse complement.
TTTACCATCTGAGACTCTATGGAAGCCCTCTAGCAACCTTGGTGGTGGTGGTTTAGTCACTAAATCATGTCTGATTCTTGCAACCCCATGGACTGTAGCTAGCCAGGCTCCTCTGCTCATGGGATTCTCCAGGCAAGAATACTGGAGTGGGTTGCCATTTCCTTCTCCTTATTATCAAGTAATTTTAAAACTTATAGATAACTTGCAAAAATATTAAAAAAATTTTCTATACCCTTTACCCAGATCCCCTAGTTGTTAATATTTTGCCACATTTGGTTTATTCTTTTCTGTATACACAAGTGATTATTTTTACTGAATCATTTGAGAATAAGTCATGATGTCTCGTTACCCTTCAATATTTCAGTATGCCCCTAAGAGCAGGGACATTCTCTTACATAACTGTAATGTAATGAATTAAAATCAGAAAATTAATACTGATATTAACAGTCATGCATGCTCAGTTGTGTTTGACTCTTTGTGACCCCATGGACTGTAGCCTGCCAGACTCTTCTGTCCGTGGAATTTTCCAGGCAAGAATATGTGAATGTGTTGCCATTTCCTCCTCCAGGGGATATTCCCGACCCAGGGATTGAATCTGCATCTCCTGCGTCTCCTGCATTGGCAGGCATATTCTCTACCAAATAGTAAAAATCCCTGATATAATACCATTACCTAACCTACAGATCTTTGTCACATGTTGTCAGTTACCTTAATTGGGATTCGATTTTGCAAATCTGGCCCTGGAGATCCTAAATGAAATTTACTGACATATCCTGTCATAGACATGACTGAACTGGGAACCTGGCCACTCCAACTCAAAGCTCAAGTTGGATTCTGTCTTATGTTCATATGAGCATTGGCAGAAGCCTGCTTTTAGAAATGTGAATAATTTTTGGTTGTAACCATGTTGTTTCCCAGGCTATTGGGTGTGGGCTTCTATCAGCTGGGCTGTGGCCATCCGGAATTGTGATTCCTATCTCGTTCCTTCCAGTATACCTGGCTCTAGATTTTGTCTAAGATGTTTCAAACTCTGGGGACTAATTGGCCAGGCTTCGTGAGGCCTAAAGTGACAACTGTTAATAGAGTGGATCTGGCAACTGTTAATAGAGACTTCCCTGGTAGTCCAGTGGCTAAGACTCTGTGTTCCCCAAATCAGGGGGCCTTGGTTCAATCCCTGGTTGTGGAACTAGATCTCACAGGCTGCAATTAAGATCCTGTTTGGTCAAACAGATAAATAAAAATAAATATTAAAAATAGTATAGATCTGATTTAGAAAAAAAAAAAAAGGATTTCAAGACTTGAATACAAAATAGGCTGCTAAATGCATATAGATAACAATGCCCCTTCCCAGGTAGCGCAGTGGTAAAGAATCCATCTTCCCATGCAGGAGACGCAAGAGACTCAGGTTTGATCCCCAGGACTGAGAAGATCCCCTACTCCAGTAGTCTTGCCTGGAGAATTCCATGGTCAAGGAGCCTAGTGGGCTACAGTCCATGCAGTCACAATGAGTCAGATATAACTGAGCACATGTGTGTGTCTGCGCTCACACACATACACATGAACAATTCCTAATTTAGTGCTCAATTTTCTCTTGCACACCCCATGCAAAAACAATCTAACCAGAGTAGCAGAATAAATAATACTTAAAAATAATTTCTATGTCTTCAAAATCCAGACTTCTGGGGATTATTGTTTGAGGAATCCAGTGCTGAGTATTCTCCATGTTGACTCAACCTCTGGAGGAGGAATTGGACAGTTGGCAGCTGTAGGTTCCTACCAGCAGCTTTATGCATCTTGAATCTCTCTCAGATACCTTACTCTCTCAACATCATCGCTACTGGCCTAATGAATGGACAGACCAGACATCCTTTTTTTAAACATTTATATTGAAGTGTAGTTGATTTACCATGTTATTTAGTTTCATGTGTACAGCAAAGTGAATCAGTTATACACACATTGTTGTTTAGTCACTGAGTTGTGTCTAACTCTTTAGCAACCCTATGGACTGTAGCCTGCCAAGTTCCTCTGTCCATGGGGTTTCCCAGGCAAGAATACTGGAGTGGGTAGCCATTCCCTACTCATAGGATTTTCCCGACCCAGGGAAAGACTTCACATCTCCTGCATTGGCAGGCAGGTTCTTTATCACTGAGCCACCAGGGAAGACCTATACATATATTACATCCACTCTTTTTTACTTTCTTTTTCCATATAGGCCTTTACAGAGTATTAAGTAGCATTCTGTCTGCTATACAGTAGGTCCTTGTTAGTTATCTGTTTTATATATATTATTAGTGTATATATGTCATTTCCAATCTTCCAATTTATCCCTCACTCCTACTTATCCCCTGGTAACCGTAAACTGAAGCACATCAGACAAAGGCAGATATCATATGATATCACTTACATGTGGGATATAAATAGATACAAATGAACTTATCTATAAAACAGAAATAGAGGAACAGACAGAGAATCCAGACATCTTTGCAATAAAACCTATGATGTGATGAGGCCATCTGAGCATAAAATGGCCAGTCCCAAGGCATCTGAAAATGAGTGCTCATCACGCAACTGTCTGGGGCAGCTTTCTCAGAAGCCGTCCATTTTTCTCCATAGGATACAGCAATACTGAATTTTTCATTTTAAAATTATGAACATTCTAGAGTATATTTTAGATTTTGGGAATGATTTCAAGACTTAAAGCTCTCTCCTTGATAATGTTGTAACTCTGTTTAGAACAACTGCTGCTCTGCTCTGTTACCTCCCAAATTAAATCCAAACTCTTTTTACCCTTTGGTGGGAAGCCCTGAGGGGTCAGCAGCCCCAGGAGGGCTGCACTGGAGGTGGAAATTCAGTCAAGATTCTGGGGTATGAGAATATAAAGGATATTGTAGTCTTTTCACTCATTTTTGCAGTTCAACAATCACTGATTGAATACTAGGTCTTGGACTCCATTCATTCATCTATTTATTCATTCAGAATGAAAAAATGCCTGGCACACCATTTCCTGGAGAAGGGCATGGCAACCCACTCCAGTATTCTTGCCTGAAAAATCTCATGGACAGAGGAGCTTAGCAGACTACAGTCCATAGAGTTGCACAGAGTCAGACATGACTGAAGCGACTTAGCATGCAGGCACACACACCATTTAGGCCTTGTCACTCTTCGCCCTCATGCCCACACCTCCTCCTGCTTCTGCTCTGTGCCTTGTGGGCTGGCTCCTCTCTTGTGACTCTTGTCTTTCAGCTCTGTTTGGTTCTAACCCATAGCAGGCAGAGAATGGGAGAAGAACACATCAGGGTACCTATCTCCCAACACTCCTGCCTTCTTCCTAGCCTGGTTCCAGCAGTGTCTCTGTCTCCATAGCCACAGTTCCAGGTGGACATCCCCTTTCCATGGTTCCATCTCTCAATGGGTTCTGGAAAGACCTCTCCCTGCCCATTCCCCTTGAGGCAGAGGCTGGTGACAAATTCCCTTATTAGTTTTCTCAACTCTGCCCACCAGTATGTAAATTACACATTCTATTAAAAATCTTAGCAGAGTATATCATCTTTTTCCTTTCTGAACCTGACTACTACAGCCCTTGAATATATGCTGAATTGTTTTCTGATTATTTTGGACAGACTGGAAAGATTAAAGTTTTGTGAACAGTGTTCAACACTAGGCTTCACCAGTGCAGGATGGGGAGGCATGACTTAACAGAAGCTCCTGGGGTGGAAATCTCAGAGATTTAGTCCTTTATAGACTCCAGTATTGTGTGTCAAAGACTGACCTGATCTCTGACCACATAATTGGAAGTATGGTGACCAGAAGAAAGGTGATAGTGCCACCTAATTCTGTCTCCATTTACAGTTCTAGGCTCAGTTCTGGGCTTCCCATCTTAAGAGGAGACATGTTAGTTGACTCTACGTTCTTGAGGTCTGCATATAGAGCAGTAGTTGAACAATTTTTCTTTAAGGACCAAAGAGTAAGTATTTTTGGCCTAGATGGCCATACATTCTCTGTTATGACTGCTTTATTGTGCAAAAGCAGTTGTGGACAATATGTGAATGAATAGGCTTGAGCATGTTAAAATAAAACTTTATTTACAAAAATAAATGGTGGGCTGAATTTGGCCTGTCGGCATTATTCTGCTGCCTTCTGATATGAAGGGAACTATTAGATTTATTCTGGTTGTTTACAGAAGTCAGGAGTTAGATCAATGTGTAAAAATTGTAGGGGGGTAGATTTGTGCCATGAAATAAAAAGATGCTTGCTCCTTTGAAGGAAAGCTATGACAAACCTAGACAGCATATTAAAAAGCAAAGATATCACATTGCCAACAAAGGTCTGTCTAGTCATGTACAGGTGTGAGAGTTGGACCATAAAGAAGGCAGATCATCAAAGAATTGATGCTTTCAAATTATGCTGCTTTAAAAGACTCTCGAGAGTCCCTTGGGCTGCAAGGAGATCAAACCAGTCAGCCCTAAAGGAATCAATCCTGAATATTCATTGGAAGGATTGATGCTGAAGCTGAAGCTCCAATACTTTGGCACCTGAGTGAAGAGCTAAGTCATTGGAAAAGACCCTGATGCTGGGAGAAATTGAAAGCAAAGGAGAAAAGGTCAGAGGAGGATGAGATGGTTAGAAGGCATCACCGACTCAATGGACATGAGTTTGAGTAAACTCTGGGAGATAGTGAAGGACGGGGAAGCCTAGCATGCTGCAGTCCATGGAGTTGCAAAGAGTCAGACATGACTGAGCGACTGAACAACCACAGATTTGTGCTAGTTTTCAGGAAGCTCTTTCTAAAGGTGATGACTGTTCCCAAATAGGATGAGCTGGCTCAAGAGGTGGTAGGTTTCTTGTCACTGAAAGTATTCAAAGGAGAAGCTGAATGTCACAGAATAATTTTCTGCAAAGCACTGAGAGTAACTCAGGTGTTGTGGGTGGTAGAAATACCTCATATATATGTAAATTGAGCATAGTGCCACACACAGTAAGTCTTCTGGATTTTATATTCTTGAGAAGAGAGGCTGTGCCATATATATCTCCACATCCTGCCCACTCCTGAAAGCCTAGGATACTACTTTAAAATTGGTGAGTGTGACCAATACATGTTTTGTCAACCTGGCTCTTTAAATAAAATCTGGCTGACAGATGAATTAAACTAATTTGTCTTTAGTACAGTCATCAGTACTAGTCATGTCAAATTAGTTCGATTACCTCTAATAAGCTTCAACATTCAGGATTTTCACTGAAAAGAGCAGGTATAACAGTCAACATTTATCAAGTTCTGAAAATATGCCCGCTACTGCGCTAAGAGCTTTATATGCATTATCTTGTTTAATTCTCCCCAAACCAATGAGGTAGAGATATCATCATCCCATTTTATTGATGAAGAAACTGAAATTCAGAGAGGTCTCAAAGATGGTAAGTGGCATAACCAAAAATTGAGCTGAGATGATGTCAAAGGCTGTGGTCCAACCACAAGGCTATCTTGCTTCTCATTCATTCTTTCAGTATTTAGCAAACACTGATTGGCTGCCTGCTGTTTGCCAAACACTTTAGTTGCTAAAGACGAGCTGTGATTATAAACAGATCAAATCCAGGTGACAAAGGAACTTATATTCTGGAGTATAAAGGGGATGGATGTGTCATTGACAAAGGAGAAGATGTTAAATGATAATTCATCACAAGACACAGAGATTAAACAGATAATAGTTCTGTCCATATCAGAGCTTTGGGTATAGCCCTAACTGATGAATTTATCCAAGCTCTTTTTTTTGTACTGACATTGGCTGAAGTTTAGTCTTTTTTGTCAAATTCGCAGATACATTCAGATTTTCAGAAAGAAGTTTCAAGCATTTTGGCAACTTGATAGAGATCACTATGACAATTTGTAGATCTGTGAATGAAGCCCTGTAAGGGAAAATAATCCCTTAAAGCACTCAGGAATCACTCTTCCAGGGTAGGTTGAATCTGAGCATCATCAATCTGGGAGACTAGAGGCAACTGCTAAAAAGAAGTGGAAAAAGCCAGTTTGGTTAACATAAAAATAAATTAAAAAAATAATGCTTGGCAACAGTTTTTTCCCTTTTCTGAAACACAGAAATATAAAGAGCCTAAAATTCTAACTCTCAGTTTTCAGTATATATAAAAAAAATCAGTATTAATAACAAACGCTACAATGTGGAGAGAACCTGATCCCATACAGCAGTCCCCAATGTTTTTGGCATCAGGAGTGGAAGATAAATTTTCAATGGACAGGGGTGTTGCAGAGAGATGGTTTTGGAATGATTCAAGGACATTACATTTATTGTGCACTTTATTTCTTTATTATTACATCAGCTCCACCTCCAATCATCAGGCATTAGATCCTGGAGGTTGGGGAGTCCAGCATATGGAGAGGAAAACACACCAATTTGGGTCAAGGGGCTGGGCCTTGTTTAGAAGGAGGAGAACTACTGAGATGCCCAGGAGTGGACTGTACCAAAGGGAAATTCCAAAACCTTGACTTAGGTTGATAATAGAAAGAGAGAGAGAGAGAGTAAGAGTGCTAAGGTTCACACAGCGCAAAGCCAAATTATTAGGTCCAACTGGCAGTGCTGGCTGGAATGGGAGACAGAGCCTGAAGGCCAGGGGCTGAAAAAACACAAGCTCAGAGGAGGAAGTGAAAGAATGCAGCACTTTGTGTCTTTCTGGGTGCTAAACACAAGGGGTGGGCATGGATAGCCGAGTTAAAAGAATAGGATAAGAACTGACAGACAGTAGTAATACTTTTGCAATTACAAAATTCCTTTTATTAGTAGACTGCAGTGATTTTCAGACTGGTGAGTCCTTACAGTGTCAGCATAATCTTACTTAGAAAATGGCTAGAAAGCAGAGGACGATAATAATGACTTAACATTTATTGACTGCTAGACACAGCTTTTCAGCACTTTAATGCATTGTCTCATTTAACCTTTACAAGTGCATTTTGATAACCATGCTCCTTAATAGACACCTACTTAAAAACTGATTAAAAACATAAACATGTTTGGAGGAAATGATAAAATATCCTCAGAAATAAGTACTAGTCATTTATTCATTCATTCATTTCCTGGACTATTTCTTCAGCCACCAGCAATCAAGTACCTAATACATGCTGGGTACTGTTTAGGGTCTGTGCATGAGTGATTTCACTGATTTCCCTCATTGTTCAACAGAGGGGCAGTAGAGGGAGCAAGGGACTGTGAGTGACAAAACATGGATTTTGTTTTAGCCTTGCCTCTAATGGATCCTGTGGTCCATGGATAGATCAGTTTTCTTCTCTGTTTAATGTATTCTAGTGTAAAACGAGGAGCTTGGACTACATGATGTTTGAGGTCTTTCCGAATTTAATGTTAAAGTCTTCAGGCTTTTATAAGACATTGCAATTTATAATGAACATTCTTTTATATTATATCATAATACCCTTCCCAACCCATCAGCTAAATAATAATATTTACAGCTTTAGAGAAATTTGCCAGGGCTCAAAGCAAGTTCCTTTGCTCTTTCCACTAGAAGTCTCTCTCTTCTGTTTTGAGTTCATGCTTAGATTCCAAAAGAATCATAAGAGAGTTGGGTGCAGATATCAGAGGAAAGAAGAGATACAGTAGACACAGAAGATGAAGAGAAGTTGTGAGTAGGAAGATGTGCCAATACTCAGGGGCTTTGTGTGTTGTTTGGGAAACCATTTAGAGCTGCTCTGATCATTGAGGAAGTGTATTCAAAGGCACAAGAAGAGAAATCCTCTAACTGGAGGAAATTACATAGCAGTAGATTCAAATTCCCAAATCACTGCTCTCTGTGGATAGTGACTGCAGCCATGAAATTAAAAGATGCTTATTCCTTGGAAGGAAAGTTATGAAAAATCTAGATAGTGCATTAAAAAGCAAAGACATCACTTTGCCTACAAAGGCAAGCTAGTCAAAGCTATGGTTTTTCCAGAAGTCATGTACGGATGTTGGATCATAAAGGTTGAGTGATGAAGAATTAATGCTTTTGAACTTTGATGTTGAAGACGACTCTTGAGAGTCCCTTGGAAAGCAAGGAGATCAAACCAGTCAATCCTAAAGGAAATCAGTCCTGAATATTCATTGGAAGGACTGATGCTGAAGCTCTAATACTTTGATTACCAGATGTGAAGAGCCAACTCATTAGAAAAGACCCTGATGCTGGGAAAGATTGAAGGCAAAAGGAGAAAAGGGTGGCAGAGGATGAATGGTTAAATATCATCACCGACTCAAGGGGCATGAGTTTGAGCAAACTCTGGGAGATAGTGGAGGACAGAGGAGCCTAGCATGCTGTAATCCATGGGCATGCCCGTGGTGTAGCAAGTCTGATATGGATTAGCAACTGAATAACAGATTCAAGTTCAGTAATAGGATAGTGAAGTGTCTCCCTGGATATTCCACTTGTCCATTATTGAGCAGAACTACAATGAATGGGCCATATTATAAGGCAGAAGCCCTGGACTAAAATGAATGCATTCTAAATAATGATTATTATGCTCCAAAGATGAAATGAGCCCCTGTGATAGGAGACCAACTGCTCATCACTGTGGATGCTTAAGCAGAGACCATATGAAACTCTAGATGGGTTAATGGCTTGGATCAGGCCCAGAAATGAGTAAAGGAACTTCCAACTATGCTATGGTTCTGGAGACTGAAGTCTTACCATTTAAGCCATAGTCTATCATCCCTGGCTTCCCTGGTGGCTCAGCTGGTAAAGAATCTGACTGTAATGTGGGAGACCTGGGTTTGACCTCTGGGTTGGGAAGATCCCCTGGAGAAGGGAATGGCTACCCCCTCCAGTATCTGGCCTAGAGAATTCCATGGGACTGAATCTGCAAAAAGTTAGATACAACTGAGCAACTTTCACTTCACTGTCATCCCTTCTCCAGACTTTAGATATTCCTGCAATCATCTTTTGGGAATATTCAAAGACCTTTCCCAGCTACTCATATTTAGGACAAGTTCCTTAATTCATTTCTTTCCAAGAAGTTCCCTGTATGGATCCTTGGCAGGATATCCACCCTGACCTCCTTGTCTTGATGTTTCCAACCTCCTATTCTTGAAAAATATCCAGGATGAGGGCTTATCTGGAGGTCAGAGTTAAAACCAAACCCCACTGTGTTGAACCAACATATTGAAACTCTCAGTTAAGTTCAGTTCAGTCTGACTCTTTGTGACTCCATGGACTGCAGCACGGCAGGCTTCCCTGTCCATCACTGACTCTCAGAGCTTACTCAAACTCAGTCCATCAAGTCAGTGATGCCATCCAACCATCTCATCCTCTGTTATCCCCTTCTCCTCCTGCCTTCAATGTTTCCCAGCATCAGGGTCTCTTCTAATGAGTCAGTTCTTTGCATCAGATGATCAAAGTATTGGAGTTTCAGCTTCAGCATCAGTCCTTCCAATGAATATTCAGGACTGATTCCCTTTAGGATGGACTGATTGGATATCCTTGCAGTCCAAGGGACTCTCAAGAATCTTTTCCAAGACCACAGTTCAAAAGTATCAATTCTTTTTATAGTCCAACTCTCACATACATATATGACTACTGGAAAAACCATAGCTTTAACTAGACAGATATTTGTTGGCAAAATAATGTTTCTGCTTTTTAATATGCTGTCTAGGTTGGTAATGATTTTCTTTCAAGAGTAAGTGTCTGCAGTCACCTTCTGCAGTGATTTTGGAGCCCAAGAAAATAAAGTCTGCCACTGTTGCCATTGTTTCCCTATCTATTTGCCATGAAGTGATGGGACTGGATACCAAGATCTTAGTTTTCTGAATGTTGAGTTTTAAGCCAACTTTTTCATTCTCTTCTTTCACTTTCATCAAGAGGCTCTTTAGTTCTTTGCTTTCTGCCATAAGGGTGGTATCATCTGCATATCTGAAGTTATTGATATTTCTCCCAGAAATCTTAGTTCCACCTTGTGCTTCATCCAGCCTGGCATTTTCGCATGGTATTCTCTGCATTTAAGTTAAATAAGCAGGGTGACAATATGCAGCCTTGACATACTCCTGTCCCAATTTGGAATCAGTCTGTTGTTCCATGTCCAGTTCTAACTGTTGTTTCCTGACCTGCATACAGGTTTCTCAAGAGGCAGGTCAGGTGGTTGTTTTTCTGGAACTCTCTTGCTTTTTCCATGATCCAATGGATGTTGGCAATTTGATCTCTGGTTCCTCTGCCTCTCCTAAATCCAGCTTGAACATCTGGAAGTTCACGGTTCACATACTGTTGAAGCCTGTCTTGGAGAATTTTGAGCATTAGTTTGCTAGCATGTGAGATGAGTGCAACTGGGTGGTAGTTTGAAGATTCTTTGGCATTGCCTTTCTTTGAGATAGGAATGAAAACTGACCTTTTCCAGCCCTGTGGTCATTGCTGAGTTTTCCAAATTTGTTGGCATATTGAGTGTAGCACTTTAACAGAATCATCTTTTAGGATTTGAAACAGCTCAACTGGAATTCCATCACCTCCACTAGCTTTGTCCATAGTGATGCTTCCTAAGGCCTTTGACTTCGCATTCCAGGATGTCTGGCTCTAGGTGAGTGATCATACCATCATGGTTATCTGGTCATAAAGATCTGTTTGTATAGTTCTTCTGTGTATTCTTGCCACCTCTTAATATCTTCTGATTCTGTTAGGTCATAACATTTCTGTCCTTATTGTGCCCATCTGTGTATGAAATGTTCCCTTGGTACTCTAATTTTCTTGAGGAGATCTCTAGTCTTTCCCATTCTATTGTTTTCCTCTATTTGTTTGCATTGATCACTGAGGAAGGCTTTCTTAACTCTCCTTGCTATTCTTTGGAACTCTGCATTGAAACTCTAGTCCATTGACTAACAGGGTGACCCTTGCATTTGTCCAGTGCCCTTATTTCCCAAGCAATTTTCCATCTGCCAGTTTTATCAGAAGCAGAAAGTCAATTTGTATCCTGAGGGTAATCACCTTCTCAAGAGAAGGTTCATGAAGTCCCTGCAACACTGTGAAAAGTGAGAACTTTTATAACTGTTATAACATGCCCCAGGTCACAGGACAGCAGAGCCATATCTAATCAAGGTTCTTTTAAATCCTTTTGGGAATAAGTGTAGAGTAAACAAAGAGACCCTGATGCTGGGAAAGATAGAATGAAAAAGAAGAGGGCTGCTGCTGATGAGATGGATAGATGGCATCACTGACTTAATGGACATGAACATAAGCAAACTGAGAGATAGAGGAGGACAGGGAAGCCTGGCATGGTGCTTCAGTCCACGGGGTCACAAAGAGTCGGACACGACTTAGCAATTGAACAGCAACAACAAATAAAGAGAACTATCGACAGTTTACAAAGAACCAAAGTCCAGATTGTCTTGATAGACTAGCAGGAAGGGCAGAGCTTAGAGCTGGATTTCACAAGCCTGACAGCACCAAATTACAATAGCTGAAAAATAGGCTGATTGTTTTAGTCCGATGAATAGCCATGGCCCGAATGTGAGTCTGCATAAATCTACCAGTGGTCATCTTGACTGGGGCAACCATGGGTTGAAAGAGGTAGCCACCAGCAGTGGACCTGAACCAAAGGACTTTCTGCTATTTTTTTAGCTCAGAGACCACATGTGTAAATCCACCCTCCCAGAAAAGCTTGTAGCATCTACAAGCCAGGGTTACACTCCTAATTAAAAGGACAATTAAAAACAAAAAAAAACAAAAAACCTTCCAATGATGAAAAGGCCTTAGCCAGAATTCTCAAGAAATTGGTTTAGAAAATAATCCCCAATTGATTGCAACATAAGAACTTTCTTAAAATGTTACCTTTGTCCTGATGTCTAAACCCTCATGAATTGGTTTAAAAAAGGTTCTTTATCCATTTGAAGCCACTAATACTATAAGTGGGGAAAGAACACACTCTTTTAATTAAAAGAGCAGATTGCTATAATTGTGGTAATCTGAATTGAGAACATCTTTTTAACTAGAAATATGAGAGAATAAATTTTTCCTAGAGTTAGAATCCAAAACTTGGGATTATTTACGATTAGTATCCAAAACTGTTCTTATTTCACACTGTGTAATCAGGAAGGCTGTTTAGAAAGGAATGTTAGAAGGAAAGTCTATTTTAGGTTTCCAGCTAGTTGGGGACCATATAAATACCATTTGTCTCTGACCCTTGAACTGTCTTCTCCTGGACTCCTGGGGCAACACAGTTAATAACCCTCATGGAGCTGTAAATGCATCAATGCTGTGTCAATGCTGACACTTGTGCTTTGCAGTCTAGTTGTTTGCTTGACTATCAGATATTGCCTTTTTTAGGTAGTTGAACTTGACAGAATGAAAAACTGTGCTTCTGTTTTAGCTCTCAAGGCTAATTTAAAAGTGCTGCTGGTGGGTGAGTGGTGATGACAATGGAAACACCTTAAACCATTAGGTTGACAACTGGAATATTAACACAGGCACGAGAGACTACTAATTCCCTAGCTAATGGAAATGAGTCAGTTACCTTCTTTAACCCAAGTACCACATGCAATGTTCTTTTAGTTCCTATAAACCACAGGGTCTGGTTCCCCTGAGTTGAGAGGATGTAGATCTTGCCAGATGATACGCCATACTTTGAGGTCCTTTAAGCCCCATATTTGTTCTGACAGCTTTGTTTTAGTCTCCTCGTTTCTCCCCATGGGTTTTGGTCACATTATTTTCCAAAGTGGCCCAATTGCATTCATTATTCATTTTTATTAAACAAATATGTATGTTGTTATAGCTATATTCCAGTTGTCAGCATATTGGCTAGCACGATTCATTGCACCTTGGTGTAATGGACATGTAAAGAATCTGAATCAGACTGAAAGGTATATAAAAGTGACTTGTGCTATTTTTAAACCAACTGACCTTGAGGAAGATATATTTACACTTCCTTAAATCTCAATTTCTTCATCTGCAAAGTGGGAATACCCTTCACTACCTTTTTAGATTGCCGTGAAGATTCCATGCACAGTGTCCAGGAAATAGCAAGTAGTGAATACATGCTAGCAATATTCATGGTTAACAGTTTCCTATGTGCCAGGAATCATGGGAATCCTCAAAGCATCCAGAGAACTAAGAACCATTATTATCTTCACTTTGCTGATGAGAACAAGAAAGACAGATTAAGTACCTGCCCAACATCACAAAGATATGAAATGGCCATGCCTAGATTCCAGAGCCTGCAGTCTGGCCACTACTCCCCATGTAAGAAGAGTTTTGACACCTTGAGAAAGAACTGCTTGAATATGAATCCCAGGCAACCTTCCAGATCTGTGGAACCTTATTTTCTCCCTCTTGCTCCTCTTTTCCATGCTTCCTCATTCACACCTGAGTCAGAAGCAGAGAAAAGACAAAAACTAGTACAATAGGACAGTACAACCGGTAGATTCCTGGCAGACCAGCTATGGAGCTTGGCCTCAAACTCAGCTGTGCACTTGTTGGCTGAACACAAAGGCAGGTGCTGCATTTCATGTGGATGTAGTAAAGAGAGTTCAAGCATTCTAAAGTTATTTCATTAGAAGGGATGAGTGAGCACTTCTCTATATAGGTCCACTCTACTGAGATAACTGAAAAGCCCAAATACAAATATCATGACCTTATTACACTAATATCACTAGGTTATCTTGCAAACATCTACTTGCCACAAACCTGAATATAAATCATTTTTTTGCTATCAAAACTAAATCTTAAATCCCTTAGTAACCTTATCTCTTAAATCTAACATATTAAGATCAGAGCTGTTTTATTAACTCCCACCTTCTGCAGAAAGCTGTTCAACTCAGATTGTTGAGACTGTGGCGATTTGCTGTTGTAAGTAAAACAGATCATCAACTGCTAAGTGGACAAGTAAAATGCGGTATCTCTCCAATGGAATACTATTCAACAACAAAAAGGAATGAAGTACTGTCATGTGCTACAACTTGGACAAACCTCAAAATCAGTATCATGAGTGAGAGAAGCCAGTCTCGAAAGGCCACATATAACATGATTCCATTTATATGAACTGTCCAGAAAAAGCCAATCCACAGAAGCTGAAAATAGATTAGTGGTTGCCAGGGGCAGGGGTAGGGCAGAAAGGGAAAAGGGGAATGACTGCTAATGTGTACTAAGTTCCTTCTGTGGTTGATGAAAGGTTTTAAAACTAGGTTGTAATGAGGGTTGCACAACTCTGTAGATATACTGAAAACCACTAAGTTGTAGGCTTTAAAGGGATTAACTCGATGGTATGTAAATTATATAATAAAAATATTTAAAAGAAATGTTAGTGTGTAATTTTCCCTACTTGCAAAACTAATAGCTATCCTTTCACATTCATCAACCTCCATTATTAGTGACACTCTTTTTGAGTAAAAAGTGATGAACATGAAAGCATTTATCCCCTTCCTCCTCTCCTGACTCCCAACCAAGAGCCTTGATAATTAACCTTGTCCTTACTTTTAACTTGACTGTCAAGTATCTGATGGCTAGGAAGTTGGAGTTCTAGACATAATTGGCTCTCTAAGTATAACTTTCAGGCTAAACCTTCAAATCTGGCTCTACCTTTGGTCCCTTCCCCGTGTTCTCTTTCTTTCTCTTAACTTCACTGCCAAAGACCCAGTGTTCCAAATCACAGGTGACCTGGAACAGGGCCTCCAGACTGCAAAGGGAACAGAGCCAATTGTTAATGAATACAAAGCCCTATAGACAGAAAATGGTAGGAGGAAAAAATAGATGGTGCCTCATTTTTTTGGTTGTTGGTGGTGGAAATGTAAGCAGCTTTATGTCAATACATGTGTGTTACAACAATAGTTAGATGAGACCTGGGATGCCAATTAAGAGAACTCCAAACAATTGTGATTGGCACTTAGGCATCAAGAGAAAAATGTTCTCTCCTTAGTGTTCTTGATTTGCTCCACTGGCCATACAAACTGGCTTCCCAGGTGGTGTTAGTGGTAAAGAACCTGCCTGCCAATGCAGGAGATGTTAAGAGGTGCAGGTTCATACCCTGGGTCAGGAAGATACCCTGGAGGAGGGCATGGCAACTCATTCCAGTACTCTTGCCAGGAGAATCCCCATGGACAGAGGAGCCTGGCAGGCTACAGTCCATCAGACATGACCAAAGCAAACCACAAAGGTGATGGCAAATTGTATCCTCTGGATAGGAATCCAGAGGAATCCTGTTCTCCACTGAGCGTTCCTGTCAGGAGATGAGCCATGTGGATTCATGCAGCTCTGACAAAGCCCTTCCTTTCCATTCCAGGCCTCTAGTCCAGTGACGTCAGGGAGGATTTCCACAAAGGTCAAGGGATTAACCATGTCAAATGTGGAGCTGGGGCTCAAGACAGGAGGAGGCCCTGAAATCTGGAAATATTCCAGTATCTGGGCCAAATCCACTCCCTCTATCATTCAGAGATCATTACGTGATAAAATGATGTCTTGGTCATTTTACCCACTGTTATTTTTTTTCCCCTTTGAAACATATTTCCTTTTCTTTTCTTCTATTCCTTCACTTCTATCCTCTGTCAGTAACAGATATGGTTTAACTCCTTGACCTACCTCAGAGACAGGTAAAATGTCAGGCAGTGGGGTGAGAGTGAGGGACAGACTCTGCAAACACATTTTCACTTTCCCATCGCTCCCAGAGAACCTGATCCTCACCCAGGGAGAGAGAGAAGAGAGCCTGTGGCACCAGAAATCCGCCAAGAAGCCCAGTGACTTACCTTAGGCAGGCTACAAGTCAGGTGAAAGTTGGACCTTTGCTTCAGCATGCAGAAGGCAGGGAACTTGCTAGATTCACTGGAGTTTCTGGTCGGGTTTATTCCTGGCTCTGACCTCCTCAGAGACTGGTCTGTGCAGCTCTGATGAGCACCAACCCGTTTGCTGATTACCCTTTGGCAAGCTGATTCAGGCAAATTAGTATTTGCCTTATGATATATAAGGCCCTTACTGCCTTTTGCCCTCACTGCAAAAAAAGCAATAATTGGACAACTTGCTTGTGACAGTCATTGGATTTGCTTCATTTGGCTTAATTTAGTTTACAGTTCACTTGCCACCAAATCAAAACGGCTAGATTCAAATCAGCTGTTGTTTCCCAGCAAAGCAGGAAGGATGAGCAAAGGGGAGGGGGAAGAACTGAGAGGGTAAGTGCGAGGGCGGCAAGGGCAATCTCCAGGAGGTGAGTCGTGAATTCTGAGCGACCCTGCCCACTGCAAGTGACAGTCTACCCTTCGATCATTGCCTTGTTGGCATCCCATCACTTGAGAAGATGTCACACAGGAGGGGACACATGCTTCTGAAGGGGCAAGCACTGGCCATGGATCTGGGCTCACTTTTCGGATTTTTAGCTCTAATATGGTGTAAAGTCAGGAGCCTGGTCACAACGTGCGTGTGTGCATGCTAAGTTGTTTCAGTCGTGTCTAACTCTTTGTCACTCCTTGGAGTATAGGCCACCAGACCCCTCTGTCCACGGGGTTCTCCAGGCAAGAGCACTGGAGTGGGTTGCCGTGCCCTCCTCCAGGGGATCTTTCTGACCCAGGGATCAAACCTGAATCTCTTACATCTCCTGCATTGGCAGGTGGGTTCTTTACCTCTAGGACCACCTGGGAAGCCTGGTCACAACATTAGATGCAAATGGAACCTTCTCACAATGTCATTTGTTTGGATGGTATACTGGGTTGAATGTCATTTGTTTGGATGGTATACTGAGTTGAATGTCATTTGTTTGGATGGTATACTGGGTTGAGGGGACAACCCAGTTGTCCCCTCAAAAGAGATGTTAAAGTCCCCCAATACCTCAAAATGTGACCTGATTTCAAAACTGGGAATGGGTGATGTGATTAGTCGATTACTTTGCACACGGGTAAGAAGCAGAGACGTACAAGGAAAATAACCTGTGATGACTGAGGCAGAGACAGAAGAGATGCAGCTATAAGCCGAGAGACACCAGGACCTGCCAGTCACCACTGGAAGTCAGGAAGAAACAAGGTAAGCATCTCCCCAGAGTCTCAGAAGGAGCAAGGCTCCAGGGAAATCTGTTCCCAAATTACAGCCTCCATAATTTGTGAGAAAATACATTTCAGTTCTTTTAAGCCAGCTGGTTGTGACACTTTGTTACCGAAGCCCTGAGAAAATAGTCCAGATGGTTTGTATCCACATGATCTGGTGTGCTCATTTAAACACCTTTTCTGTGACCAGTTCATACTTCTTTTCTGCACCCATATAAAGTCTGATTGCACTTTTGATCAGTGAAAATACTTGAAATGGACAGGATTTGGTCCCCTGGACAGATGGGGACCCAGCACATGTCCTGTTCTAGGTCAGCATCTCTGCCCCTTCCAGTGGGAAAGTTGCTATGTCCTATAAGAAGCCAGTGATGCTTTTCTGAGTTCACTGCTATGAGGTCTTGTTAATTTTTATTTAAAGGAGAGTTCTAGCCACTCGGTTCAATTCAGTTGCTCAGTCATGTCCGACTCTTTGCAGCCCCATGAATTGCAGCACACCAGGCTTCCCTGTCCAACACCAGCTTGCTTAAACTCATGTCCCTTGAGTCAGTGATGCTATCCAACCGTCTCATCCTCTGTCATCCCCTTCTCCTCCTGCCCTCAATCTTTCCCAGCATCAGGGTCTTTTCAAATGAGTCAGCTCTTCTCATCAGGTGGCCAAAGTATTGGAGTTTCAGCATCAACGTCAGTTCTTCCAATGAAAACCCAGAACTGATCTCCTTTAGGATGGACTGGTTGGATCTCCTTACAGTCCAAGGGACTCTCAAGAGTCTTCTGCAACACCACAGTTCAAAAGCATTAATTCTGTGCTCAGCTTTCTTCACAGTCCAACTCATATCCATAATGACCACTGGAAAAACTATAGCCTTGACTAGATGGACCTTTGTTGGCAAAGTAATGTCTCTATAATATGTTGTCTAGGTTGGTCATAACTTTCCTTCCAAGGAGTAAGTGTCTTTTAATTTCATGGCTGCAATCATCATCTGCAGTGATTTTGAAGCCCAGAAAAATAAATTCAGTATCATTATGAAGGTGAAAAGACCTGGGCCAAGCAAAGTTCAGGATTTTGTCCAAAAGCCCACAGTTGTTTACTAGTAAAGTGAGACTGGATTGATTCTTTTGACATATTGAAACACAATAGCATCAGTGAAACACTACATAGGGTGTGTGAATCTGAAGGGATGAGTATTGATTTTGGAAGTGTGTAGAAATACATACTGAGAGAAGGCTAATAATTCAACAAAATGCTGGTGATAAAACCAGATGTCACTCATGACTCCTTAATTTCCAGTACTCTCCCTTCTACATTCAATTCTGACAAATTTTACCTTCTAAATTTTATCTTTTAGGGAGCCTTCCTTGACCATGCCTTCTGCCCTCAGCTCCTTGTTGGGTACCATGACTTTGAACTGCACTATCATCCTATACTTTGTCTACCATAACACTCACTACATTATCTATTCATTTTATCTTTACTGGACCTATCTCCACCACTCCATTAGGATGAAGATCATGGCATCTATGTGACAAGGTACTGTTCAGCACTATGTGGTTACTCGGTAACTCACAGCCCAGACTTGGACTTGGAGAAAATATCTATTTGCTAAGTAGATAAGCAAGTAAGTGTTAGTCAGTTGCTCAGTTGTGCCTGATTCTTTGCGACCCTGTGGACTGCAGCCCACCAGGCTCCTCTGTCCATGAGATTTTCCAGGCAAGGATACTGGAGTGGGTTGCCATTTCCTTCTCTAACTAAGCTACAAGGGAAGCCCCTATCAATTCGCTAAAGTTTAGTGTTTTCATTGGGTGTGTATGTGTTTCAGTTTGAATGAGTTTTGGAAGATTATACAAACTTATGGGAAATCTCTCAGAAGTAAATAGGCCATCAACAAAATCATACAGAGACACAGACATCTTTTACAGAGATTAGCACATAGAGATTCAGGGGTATGGCTGCTAGCCTAGGTTGAACTGAACATCACAAAATTTGGGCTTTCTGATATAGCTTTCCAGATGAGTTCACACATGGCTGGATGTGTGAACACACACACAAGGATGTCTAGGAATTTAGTGGAAGTCACCCAGAAATCCAGGGAGAGGATGCTTAAGTTACATTGGATCCTTAGGAGATGGGGAGAAAAGGGAAGTGACAGTAGTTCTAATGGTGCCTCTTACAGCCAGATCAAGAGAGAAAATTGCAGAATCACCTGTTACATTGAGTCATGAGCATAATTGGGTAATTAGAGAAATAGTCTGGATTTCCAGTATGGGCATTCCTAAAATAATTATTTACTCAATGCTTCTCAATGAAGCTTGAAAGGAAATCACTTAGAAACCTTCTTTACATTCTGAATGCTAAGCAAGGAATAGCTGTAAAATCTAGCTCTAAAGCAAGTTCTAAATTCTTTGGAGCAAGATGTTGGCTTACTTGTGCAAATTAAGGATAGACAGTTTTAAACCATGGGGTTTGTTATGGTGGTTCAGCTGCAGGATGTTAAGTCACAAAAGTGGGTTAGGACAGGGTTTACGGCCCAGGCTGTCTGGTTTTGAATCTTGATGCAACCGCTTAACTGCTGTGTCATATCAAGTGAGTCACTTAACTTCTCTGTGTCTCAGTTGCCTTTCCTATAACCTAGAGTGATAATCATACCCACCATGTAGGGCTGTTGTGAGCGTTAAGTGTGATGCAATTCACATAGAGTGCTTAAAACAATGCCTGGGATGTACTCTCACTCAATAAATGTCAATTGTCCTCACTAGGTGCATTTTCACAGGGTTTCTGTAAACTGTTGGTTTGATCTCATAGAATTAAAGACAATAGAATTTTTAAAAGATCACAAATGTAATGATTATTCAAACTGGTGTATAAGATCAGGGGTTGGCAAACTTATCTCTAAAGAAGCAGATAAATATTTTTGGCTTTGTGGGCCATGGGGTCTTTTCTGCAATGATAAAGTTCCTCTGTTGTATGAAAAGGACCATAGACAATAAATAGAAGAGTAGGCACGACTGTGTTCTCAAAATACCTTATTTACAAAAACAAGACTAAATTATTTTTTAAAGAAATAGATGACAGGTGAGATCTGCCAATCCTTGATTTAGATAATTGTATACTGCTTTTGTCCAGACAGAGCCTTTTCTGTAAACAGCAAGTAAATATTCTGTTTTCTGCTTGAAATTCTTTTCCTTCTGTTTACATGATTGGTTTAAACACTTTATGTAAAATACCTTTCTGTAGGTTTCCCTGGTGGCTCAGAGGGTACAGGGTCTGCCTGCAATGTAAGAGACCTGGGTTCGATTCCTGGATTGGGAAGAATCCCCTGGAGAAGAAAATGGTAACCCACTCCAGTACTCTTGCCTGGAAAATCCCATGGATGGAGAAACCTGGTAGGCTACAGTCCATGCGTTCGCAAAGAGTCGGACACAACTGAGTGACTTCACTTTCACTTTCACACTTCTAAACACACTCACATTAACATACCATTTGTTTTCTTCATAGCACATGCTGTAAGTTTCTAATATCTGGCATATTTTTAATCTATTTATTTGTTTTCATTTTTTTTCATCCAATATAAACTTGAAGATGAAAGTGAGTGAAAGACAATGTGTTAGCTGTATATGACTCTTTGTGACTCCATGGACTATAGCCCCTCCAGGCTCCTTCGTCCATTGAATTCTCTAGGTAAAAATACTGGAGTGGGTTGCCATTCCCTTCTCTAGAGGATCTTCCTAACGAGGGATCAAACCTGGGTCTTCTGCACTGCAGGCATATTCTTTACTGTCTGAGCCACCAGGTAAGCCCACAGTGCTTAGAACAACTAACTTATCCACAGTAGCAAATAAATATTTGCCAAGTAAATAAATAAAAGAATTAGTGACCATAAAGAACTAAAACATTTTGACAGTTTAAATCACATAAATTAAGTGCTACTCTCAGTAAAACACCCTTATTATTCACTTCTCTACAAGTAAACTGATCTATGTATCTACTTTCAATATTCCAGGTTTATAAATGGGGCTTTCTTCCTCAAATCCATGGGCCCAGTGATGGTCTGATTCCAGCTTATCAGTTTACTTAAGGCTGTTGATTGAAATATGTGTTCTGGAGAGCTTTTGAGTTAGCTCATTCATTATTAATCCACTTCTATTTAAGGCATCTATTTCATGTTTGCTTTTGTCATGATGACACAGTTTTGGAAAAGCTTGAAAAAAGATAAAAAGAGCCCCTGAATCAGATGCTTCCATCTTTTTCATTGTCCTTTGTTTAAGACCTAGTATAGCGTCAGGTACACAGTGGACACTTAACATGGGTGTTGACTGCTCAGTCATGTCCAGTTCTTTGTGGCCCCATGGACTGTAGCCCATCAGGCTCTTCTTTCCATGAAATTCTCTGAGCAAGAATACTGAAGGGCTTGCCATTCCTTTCTCCAGGGGATCTTCCCAACCCAGAGATTGAATCCAGGTCTTCTGCATTGCAGGTGAATTCTTTACTGTCTGAGCCACCAGGAAAGTCTGGGTACTTAACATATAAATTTGTAAATCAACAAGTGAATGAATCTTCATTGAGTTATTCTGAAACATTCTGCTGCTGTTGCTGCTGCTGCTAAGTCGCTTCAGTTGTGTCCGACTCTGTGCAATCCCACAAACAGCAGCCCACCAGGCTCCGCCATCCCTGGGATTCTCCAGGCAAGAACACTGGAGTGGGTTGCCATTTCCTTCTCCAATGCATGAAAGTGAAAAGTGAAAGTGAAGTCGCTCAGTCGTGTCCGACTCTTTGCAACCCCATGGACTGTAGCCTACCAGGCTCCTCCGTCCATGGGATTTTCCAGGCAAGAGTACTGGAGTGGGGTGCCATTGCCTTCTCCCTGAAACATTCTACAGTAAGACTATTAGCAGAAGAGGTTGCACAGTCTAAAACCACTGGTCAAAACAGAAAGAATGTACTCTATGTGTTGTGTGGGCACCAGAAAGTGAGAAAAGGAGGAATGTAAAATTCAATTTTGAAATAATCTTGCCTTTATTTTTTTTTTTTTTTTTTTAGTATTGGCAAAAGACAGAGATTTCTGAGAATAAAAAAGAGCAATGGGAACACTGTGTTTTTCAAATTACCATATGCATATTATTTACCAGAATGATGAGGCAAGTAATGAATATATTAGGAGAGTAGCACTCAATCTTTTTGTATTCCTGATAAAATATCAGCCCTATCAAATCACCCAGGAACAAATAGGATAGGTTATGAAAAGCTATTTCTAACATTAACATGATCCAGCAGGTAGAGAAAATTGATTTCATAAACATTAAGTTGATATCAGAGCACAGACTCTGAGTGCAATGAAATACCTATTTGGTTGTTTCTTTTTTTTCTGACATCTATTGCTGGAGCATCCAGTTGCCTGGAGGATTATAATGAAAAAAGCAAAGACTAGGAATGTTACTCTTCAGTGTCTACTCCTCTGATAGATTCATGCCAAGAAAAAGTGGACAATACCTAATATATGTCACCTGCACACTAAATAGCTGCCTTCCTTTCTGATTCAGAGAAGAAGTCCCCACTTTACAAAGCTCTTAGAACCTCAGGGTTGGACACATCTTTGGTGGTTGCCTGTTCCTAACAAACACACTCTGTAAGTGCCTTTTTGTGGTATACTATATAATAGAGGGTTTTCTTAACGCGGGTCAACCAGACAACACCACCACACAGGAGCTGGCACACAGGCCCATGCGGGCGGCTCCAGCGGCAAGGGCCGAATCAGGTGCCAGCCGGCGGCCCAGAGGCCCAGAGCCCCGCGTGCATCCAGAGACCCAAAGTCCTTAGCGACAGATGTCGAAGGAGACCGTGAGGAATGGTGTCAGTAAGGAGATACACCTCGTCCCAGGTAAGGTGCAGTGGCTGTGCTTTGCTGGAGCAGTCGTGAAGAGATACCCCATGCCCAAGGTAAGAGAAACCCAAGTA
>SJXQ01003680.1:243870-341608 GCA_006408695.1 Aepyceros melampus | reverse complement strand
TGTGACAACCGCATCAGGGCTCCGTGTCAGATTCTAATATTAAAAGTCTTCTATCTTGACCTTGGCCCTGGGGGAAACTGATAGACCCATTAAGCTTGTCTGCTCATCCTTTCACCTTCCATGGTCCTGTGGGATGGATGTGTCTTCAGGTAGGCCAGCACTAAGGCCAGATGATGCCTTATTCAAGGAGAGGAAATTAATCATGTACAAATGACTTCAATGGAAACCCAGCCAGGGAGGGTATGTGACAGGCCCATAAATACTGCAATGAGGACTGTCATCTAAGCCACAAATTCTACCAACCCTTCTGCAGGAAACTGATAGTCAATATCCTAGTACTACCAAAGAAGTGTGGCTACTGACCCACCTTATCTTCCTGCAGCAGAGACACTAGTCTATCCATGGTAACTGGTGGTGTTCATACTGACCAGTTCATCCATCCATCCATTGCTTTGTTAGACACACATGTTCTAAACACCCATCTGCCGAGCATTATGCTTCTTGCTGTGAGACATGCAATGAACTGTACGACATTTATGCAAGACTCATAAACAAATATTTATGGAATATCTACTATGCGCCAGTGTTCTTGGGTTCTGAGGTTCAGCAGTGAATCAGACGAATAATTCCACCCTTAATAGAACTTCTATATTCTAATAGCTCTGGGCCCTGGACTCAGCCATCTTATAAAACTGTTTGGGAAAGGATAACAACTAATATAAATAATGAAATCCCCATGTGCTGTGCTCAGTCAGTCAGTCATGTCTGACTCCTTGTGACTCCATGAACTGCAGCCTGCCAGGCTCCTCTGTCCATGGGATTCTCCAGTAAAGAATACTGGAGTGGGTTGCCATTCCCTTCTCCAAGGAATCTTCCTGACCCAGAGATCAAACTCAAGTTTCCCGCTTTGCAGGTGGATCCTTTACCATTTGAGCCATCAGGGAAACCCAGAATCTTCAAAGACCAATGCAAATAGTTAAATGACTGTCAAAAGGTTCAGGTGGTGAGAGTATTAGAACCCACCAGCGTGTGACTGGGGCTTCCCTGATAGCTCAGTTGGTAAAGAATCCTCCTACAGTGCAGGAGACCCTGGTTTGATTCCTGGGTCAGAAAGATCCACTGGAGAACAGATAGGCTACCTACTCCAGTATTCTTGGGCGTCCCTGGTGGCTCAGCTGGTAAAAAATCTGCGTGCAATGCAGGAGAGAGACCTGGGTTTGATCCCTGGGTTGGGAAGGTCCCCTGGAGAAGGGAAAGGCTACCCACTCCAGTATTCTGGCCTAGAGAATTCCATGGACTGTATAGGCCATTGGGTCACAAAGAATCAGACATGACTGAGCAACTTTCACTTCCAGGACGTGACTATCCAGATCTGAAAGTCATCCCTGAGGAGGTGACCCTGGAACACAGCCTTAGAGGATAGAAGCTTTTGACCAATGAGGATGAGTGGCAAGGGCTTCCCAGGAGGGCAGGGTTAGGAGCAAAAATAGAGAGATGGATGGGACTTCCCCGCTGGTCCAGTGGCTAAGATTCTGTGCTTCCAATGCAGGAGGCTTGGGTTCAATCCCTGGTTGGGGAACCAAGACCCCACATATGGCCAAAAAAAAAAGTAGCAAGATAGAGATGAGCAAGGATGTCCAAGCTACATGGGGAAAAAAGACTGGAAAAACAGATTGAGGAATGATGATGTGGAACTGTCAAAATCAGACTAGCGAATGTGAGCTTTGTTTGCTGGGATGAGAGTGTAAATAAGGAAGGGAAATGAGAAAGCTGTGCATGAGGACGTGCTAAGTCGCTTCAGTTCTATCCAACTCTGGATAGCAACCCCATGGACTGCAGCCTGCCAGGCTCCTCTGTCCATGGGGTTCCTCAGGCAAGAATACTGGACTGGGTTGTCGTGACCTCCTCCAGGGGATCTTTCCAACCCACATCTCTTATATCTAACCTGCATTGGCAGGCAGGTTCTTTAATACTAGCACCAACTGGGAAGCCTCATCTTCAGTACAGATGGATGAAACTGAAGTGACTGTGTGTCTGCATTTCCACTCAGTGTCAGATGTCCTATATATAGGGCCTCATGCTTTCTTCTTTGTAATTTTTTTTTTGTAAATTTTTAAATAATGTTTTATCTGGAAAAAAATCAGACCTACAGAAAAGTTGCAAGTACAGTTTTTTCCTAAACCATTTAAGGATAAGTTGCTAATCAAAAGCCCTATCCTCTCCAAATTCTTTTGTGTTGAGTTTCCTAGACAAAAGTACACTCTCCCAAATAGCCATAATAGAACTCTCAAAATCAGGAAGTTCAGTTCAGTTCAGTCACTCAGTCGTGTCCGACTCTTTGCGACCCCATGAATTGCAGCACGCCAGGCCTCCCTCTCCATCACCAACTCCCCGAGTTCACTCAGACTAGCGTCCATCGAGTCAGTGATGCCATCCAGCCATCTCATCCTCTGTCGTTCCCTTCTTTTCCTGCCCCCAATCCCTCCCAGCATCAGAGTCTTTTCCAATGAGTCAACTCTTCGCATGAGGTGGCCAAAGTACTGGAGCTTCAGTTTTAGCATCATTCCTTCCAAAGAAATCCCAGGGCTGATCTCCTTCAGAATGGACTGGTTGGATCTCCTTGCAGTCCAAGGGACTCTCAAGAGTCTTCTCCAACACCACAGTTTAAAAGCATCAATTCTTTGGCACTCAGCCTTCTTCACCGTCCAACTCTCACATCCATACATGACTACTGTTAAGATTGATCATTACCATTACTTGATCTTCAGAGCAAATTCAAGTTTCCTCAGTTATCCCAATAATATCCTTTAAAGTAAAACCATCCAGTTCAGAATCTCCCACTGCATCTAGTGGTCAGGAGACACAAATAATTTTTTTCAAATAATTATAGATTTTATTAATATTCCCAGAATAAGGCAAGTGGATTTTTTTACCTTACCGCAGCACCACCTGACTTGGGGGGAGGTGTCCTGATCAGACAGTAAATCAGAGAAAAGGCAGGTCTTTCAAGAGGCTTTCTTGAATCTTTGCTTTTTTTTTTTTTTTGCTTTTTTTTTTTCTTGAATCTTTCTGGGATTGGTAAAATTCAATATTGTCACTACAATGAAAGCATGTCTAAGCTCTGTGAGCCTCAATTTCCTCCACTGTAAAATGGGATTAACAACAATTACTTCCAAAGACCACTGAGCAGATTAGAGACAAGTGATGCCACAAGCCACGGCAACCACAAGTCCTGCTGTGTGGTGAGCACTAAATATGGTTCTTTTTTTCTCTAACATCACAGAATCACTGGGTGATCCTGTGCTCAGCACCTTAGTAATGAAAACTGTCAGATTCTGAGGCACTGAGGCAGAAAAGGCTGGAAGTCGTTGAGCATCTAAGATTAGCTCCCAAGAAGTTGTCATCAAAATGGGAATCAACGTTAAGAGTCTTCCCTCCCTGATGGTGTCAGACCAACACATCAGCCAAAAAACTTGTCATCCTCACCAAACCCAGTCAGAGGAGCTGTCCCTGGGGGCCCTTATTCCACTGCCCCCCTCCCCAGATGAAGATATCTCTGCAGCACTTGCAGACTGAGATCACAGAGGGCTTCTGCCCCTTCTTTGTTGCCCTTTTCCTAGGCAGCAAGAGGAGACAAATTTGAACACCTCCATCATCCCTGGGCTGTGCCATTCTAAGTCGCACGCTGTCTGAAATTAACATAGCATCGCGTTCAGGAAGATCCCAACAGCATCAGCAGCTTTCTTCAACCCAGAACATTGGCACTGCATTGATTTCCATTCTCGAACCTGCAGGCTGGGCACAGGCTCCGTGTCCCTCTTTCCTGCAGATGGTTGATGCTAAGCAGAAGGCACAAACGCTCCTTCCTGTGAACCCAGCTAAGGACCAACGACCTCAGACACCCCCCACAGTTCGTCCCGTGGCACTGCAGAGCTTGCCTGTTGGGGCTGGTGTAAATATAGTTCCCTCGGGGCAGCCAGCCAGAGCCTGGCCAGCCAACATCCCGCTACCAGCCTGCTCTTCCCGCGCGGCTTGGTTTCCCCACTTGGAGCTGATCCGCACCCTGGGCTCGGTACTTAAGGGCTCTGAAGCAGGGTCAGCTTGCATTTTTATGACTTTCTTCCTGCTGCCTTGGCACTGTGGGCACCATCTCTAAGCATCTCCTCCTTTGTGAGCAGTGTTACAAAATGCTACAGAAACATGAGCCCCTTCAACAGCAAGAAGATCAAACCAGTAAATCTTAAAGGAAGTCAACCCTGAATATTCATTGGAAGAATTGGTGCTAAAGCTGAAGCTCCAACATTTTAGCCACCTGATGCAAAGAGCCAACTTACTGGAAAAGACCCTGATGCTGGGAAAGAATGAAGGCAGGAGGAGACGGGGGCAACAGAGGATGAGATAGTTGGATGGCATCGCCAACTCAATGGACATGAGTTTGAGCAAACTCCGGGAAATAGTGAAGGACAGGGAAGCCTGGTTTGCTACAGTCCATGGGATCACAAAGAGTCAGACACGACTTAGCAACTGAACAACAACAACAGGAACACATCTGGACGTGACCTGAACCTGGCAGTGCCTGCTCAGGCCAGAGACACATAAGCCTGCAGCTGAAATCATAAGAAAATGCATTTTTTGAATGCTTCTTTGGTGTCTTTTGCCATTAAAAATGGGGCTTAGAGTACAAAAAAGCAAAAAAAAAAAAAAAAAGGCCAAATCATACAAAAAGATCCATTTTCCTTCTGGGTGGTCTCTGACCAGATATGACCTTTGCTTCTCTTAATCCTGATCAAGTCTCCCTACCCCAAGTTGGGGTGGGGACTCCTATTCTCATCTCTCTTGCTGGCACTTTAGTTGCAGAGGTATCTCTGCAGAGCCTGGGAATAGTCTGCAAGCTACATTTGGCCTCCAGATAAATTTACTTGTCCCATCCCCTCTGTATGGCTTGCATATTTTAATTTTGTCAATATTTTTTAACCTGGAGATTTCACCTAAGAAAGAAAAATCAAGATCGCTGGCTTTTCTTGGACGAAAAAAAAAATCAAAAAATCTGCTAACACTGGGCCCACATTCCTACCTTACAAAATGGACTGGAGCTGAGTTGCATTTGGTCCTTTAAACAGGGCACTTGCTCTCCAGTTCACCACCATCCAACCCTTGGTCATTCATCAGTCAAAGTTATTGACTGCCTCCGATAAGCTAGCCTGCCCTGGGTCCTGCTGATAGAGAGAAGTGAACTCCTAACTTTTCAGAAGCTGCGTGTCAGCACCCTCATTGTCTCCTAACATGGGGGAGGGCAGGCAGTTGGCATTCATCACCATACTCATACTATTGTTTTCCTTCTCAGTTAAGAGAACAGTATTGCTAACACTGGCCCCAGCTCACTCTCCTGTTACTAATAGGCCCCTGTAGACATTGAGGGGCTTCCCTGGTATGCTGCAGGCCATGGGGTCGCAAGGAGTCGGACACAACTGGGAGGCCGAACGACAACTGATGGCTCAGATGGTAAAGAATCTGCTTGCTCCCTTTTAAACCTCGCTCCCATCTCCCTCCCCACCCCAGCCCTCGAGGTTGATATACAGCCCCTTTTTGAGTTTCCTGAGATATACAGCAAATTCCTGTTGGCTATCTATATTATATATGGTAATGTAAGTTTCCATGTTACTCTTTCCATACATCTCATCCTCTCCTCCCCTCTCCTACCAATGGCTGATTCATGTTGAATTGTTTTTTTTAATTAATTAATTTATTCATTTTAGTTGGAGGCTAATCACTTTACAATATTGTAGTGGTTTTTGCCGTACATTGACATAATCAGCCATGGGTGTACATGTGTTCCCCAAAACAGCAAAATTCTGTAAACCAGTTATCCTTCAATAAAAAATAAAAAAATAAAAAAAGAATCTGCTTGCAATTCAGGAGACCCAGGTTTGATCCCTGGGTGGAGAAGATCCCCTGGAGAAGGGAATGGCTGCCCACTCCAGTATTTTTGCCTGGAGAATTCCATGGACAGAGGAGAGCCTGGCAGCCTATGGTCCATGGAATCGAAAAGAGCTGGACACAACTGAAGCAACTTAGCAGCACGTGTGTAGTTATTTGAATAGGAATTGATGAAAGTGAAAGAGCAGAGTGAAAAGTTGGCTTAAAACTCCATATTCAGAAAACAAAGATCATGGCATTTGGTCCCATCACTTCATGGCAAATAGATAGGGAAACAGTAGAAACAATGTAAGACTTTATTTGGGGGTGCTCCAAAATCACTGCAGATGGTGACTGCAGCTATGAAATTAAAAGACGCTTACTCCTTGGAAGGAAAGTTATGACCAACCTAGATAGTATATTCAAAAGCAGAGACATTACTTTGCCAACAAAGGTCCATCTAGTCAAGGCTATGGTTTTCCCTGTCGTTGTGTATGGATGTGAGAGTTGGACTGTGAAGAAAGCTGAGCACTGAAGAACTGATGCTTTTGAACTGTGGTGTTGGAGAAGACTCTTGAGAGTCCCTTGGACTGCAAGGAGATCCAACCAGTCCATTCTGAAGGAGATCAGCCCTGGGTGTTCTTTGGAAGGACTAATGCTAAAGCTGAAACTCCAGTACTTTGGCCACCTCATGCGAAGAGTTGTCTCATTGGAAAAGACTCTGATGCTGGGAGGGATTGGGGGCAGCAGAAGAAGGGGCCGACAGAGGATGAGATGGCTGGATGGCATCACTGACTCAATGAACATGAGTGTGAGTGAACTCCGGGAGATGGTGATGGACAGGGAGGCCTGGCGTGCTGCGATTCATGGGGCCACAAAGAGTCGGATGACTGAGCAACTGAACTGAACTGAACCTACTCCAAACTTCGTTCATCTGCTCATCACACTAGAGTAAGAACGCTGGAAGAGCAGGAATGTGACATACATGTTGGTATTTTCAGTGATTACGTTGACATCTGTCAAGTTTCATGTATTTATTTATTTGGGGCTGTGCTAGGTCTTCTTGCTGTGCTTTGTTGTCCACAGGCTTTCTCTAGTTTTAGCGAGCAGGGGCTGCTCTCAAGTTGCAGTGTGCGGGCTTCTCACTGCAGCAGCTTCTCTTGTCACTGAGCGTTGGTTCCAGGGCATGCAGCAGTTAGTTGCAGCACATGGGCTGAGTACTTGCAGATCAGTTGCTCATGGCATATGTAATCTTCCCAGACCAGGGATCAAACCCAAGTCCCCTGCACTGGAAGGCATATTCTTAACCATAGGACCACCAGAGAATTCCGTATAAGGTATATTCTTAGCAAGGAGAAATAGAGATATAGAAAGATGTACACCAGGAGTTGGTACAATCAAAAATTAAAAGGATAACTTGGAGATGGTATAGGGGATCATGGTTCAACTGTGGGGAATGTGATCCCAGGTGAACTTGAATTTCAGTTACCTTCACACCCTCCACTGTCTGACCAAACATAGCTACTCAGCCAGTGTCTTCCTTGATGTTTTCTCAATGATCAGTTCACTCCTTCCTATGCCAGCCAGGATCAGGGCAACCACAGGACTTAAGTCTTGGGAACAGAGTGCAAGAACATACCTGTAGCAGAACAATGACCAGCAGGAAATGCAGAGTAAAAGACTTTGAATCAGATACACCCCAAAATGCACACCTGGTGATCCCAAGATGCCAGGACAAAAGACCACTGTGGCACCAAGAACTTCACTGGTACAGGTCTCCCCAACCCCAGCTGAACAGATGTCTGGTTACCCTGTGTGGCCAAGTTTTAGTGGGTAATGACCCCAAAATAATGACTCAGAACAGAGGGCTGCATGCTGAGTATGAGGCAGGCCTCAGTAGCGCAGTTCTAACAATGGGCAGGAGCCAGGACTTAAAGGGTCTGCATCAGCCTGCCAACTCTGCAAAACTGAGCAAGGTGGGGAGCAGCAGGGGCTGTCTCATCTTATCTGTTGTGTCCCTGGAAAGTAATGCAGCTCTTCAGGATAGTGTGTGTGTGTGTGTGTGTGTGTGTGAGAGTGAGAGAGAGAGAGAGAGAGAGTTGCTCAGTTGTGTCTGACACTTTGCAACCCCATGAGCCTCCTCTGTCATGGAATTCTCCAGGCAAGATACTGGAGTGGGTTGCCATTCCCTTCTCTAGGAGATTTTCGCAACTCAAGGGTTGAACCCAGGTCTCCCGCATGGCAGGCAGATTCTTTTACCTCTGAGCCACCAGGGAAGCCCTTCAGATCACTAGGGGCTCCCAGATGTTCTAGACAGAAGAATCTCATTGGGCTCCAGATAGATCTGGTTTTCTTCTTCAATAAGTCATTTAGAGGTGAGTCTGGGAACTCTTGGCTGAAGGAATGACGAGGAAGATTCAAGACCAATAAGAACAGCCACCAGTAAAGCCATCTGATCACCTGCATGAGTTACTGCTTCCTCTCTTCAGTCCATCTCGATGCTTGACACCAAGTCCACCAGAGAGAGGGGCAAGGACAGAGTCAAGGGGGCAAAACAAACCGATGTTAGTCACCTATCTGCTGTGTGCCAAATCCTCTGAATGTATTGCCTCAGTAGTCCCCCATCCAAACCAATGAAGAACGTGCTTTTTTTTTAACTCTCCATTTTTTGTTTTGGTATTCTTTCTTTTAATTATTACTCTCCATTTTAGACTTGAAGAAATTAGAACTTGGAAGATGTTAACAATATGCCCCAGCACACACAACCAGGAAGAAGAAGAAGCAGGGATTTAAATCCAGGATGATGGAATTAACTTCTTGACCACCAGACTAGCCTCAGACATGACAACTTCTAAACTCTGGACAGTCCAGCAAATATTTTGGTGGGTGGAGTTTACAAACATTCATCCCCAGTGGTCCAGTGGTTAAGAATCCTCCTCTCCTGCCAATGCAGGGGACATGAGTTCAAACCCTGGTCTGGGAACTAAGATCCCACAGTTCAAGGGGCCACTAAGCCCTTGCACCCCAGCTTCTGAGTCCACATGCCACAGGGCCCGTGCTCTGCAACAAAAGAAGCCACTGCAATGAGAAGCCCGTGCACCGCAACGAACAGTAGCCCCGCTCACCACAACTCGAGAAAGCCTGGGCGCAGCAATGAAGACCCAGCACAGCCATAAATAAATAACTAAACCCTTAACAAAAATTAGGCTTAAAGAGTCTCTGTGAATTTACACTTTCTCATGATCCCTGCCCCTCCTGACAACTCCCAGCATCACAGACGGAAGAGGGTGAGGTCATCCTAGAGCTTTTCAAGGAAATCCAGAAGCTGCCTTCTTCTCCTCTGTCTTCCTAATGCCCCCTAATCCCAGGAGATAATCGCAGCACCAGAAGATAAGGATGAATTGCAAGAAGGCAGTGCCAAGTGTCCAGAGCAGGGGAAGCCCTAGGCAGGCTCTGAGTTGATGGGATTTAGCCCTTCAGTGCCAAATTTACCCCAATCCATGCACTGAAGGAGGCTGCTCAACCGGGTCTTCCCCTCTCCCCACACGCTTGCCCTGTAGGCCAGTGCTCTGCCTTAAAATATAAACTATGTGCTGGCGATTTTGTGCTTCAGATCCACAAATCTAAACTGCGTACTTCACTGGCATCTCAAATATTATATGTCCTAAACAGAACTCTTAAATTACCCCATCCAAACCTGTCCTTGTTCCCCAAGTCTTCCTCATTAATAAATAGCCTTACTGTCCACTCAGATGCTAAAAAGTAGAGTCCCAGGATTCAATCACTTTCATCTCAGCTTCTCATTATGGAGAAGTTCACACGCATACAAAAGCAGACAGATTAGCATAATGGACCTTTGTATATCCATGACCCAACTTTCACACTGATCAGCTCAAGGTCACTCTTATTTCATCATCCCTTTTCTTTCTCCTGTATTATTATTTTGAAGCATGGACCAGACTTCAAAGTGTGTTCTATGGACTCTTGGGGATCCTTAAGACCCTTTCAGGAAATCTGAGGATACAAACCTATTTTTATTACAATATTGAAACATTATTTGCCATTTCTACTGTATTGACACTCATGCTAATGGTACAAAAGCAATGGTGGGTCAACTGCGGGTGCCTTAGCAGGAATCAAGTCAGTATGACAACAGGATATTTTTTACTGTATTCACCCACATTAAGACAAACACCAGTGGCACTTAAGATGTCCTCGATGAAACAGTAATAAGTATTACTTTCATTAAGCCTCAGCTTTTGAGTTCACATCTTTTTAATACTGCATGCAGCAAAATGGAAGCACCATCTGCTGCTTATGCTGAGCACGAGAGTATAATAGTGGCCTCAGAAAAGGCACTTGGGCAAATACTCAAGCGGGTAGCTAAACTAGCCACTTTTTCAAGGAACGCCATTTTTACTTGAAAGTTTGACTAACAGACAAACTCTGGTTATTCAGATCGAGGTATTTGACACACACTCTCTAAAAATTAAAATGAGCCTGTCTTTTCAAGGCAAAATAACTGACAGCATTTGTTGCCAAAGTAGAATTCAAACCTTAAAGTGAAGATTAGAATTTTGGAAAAAATGATTATCTGCTGCCAATATTAATTAAACACTGAATTTTTTAGGTTTTAATTTTCAATACAGTGAATGTCAATAGTCATAACCCACATTTTTTTAATGCCCTTTGGGTTCTTCAGTAGCTTTTTAAAAAGTATATTTATTTATTTCTGTGCTGGGTCTCAGTTGAGGCATTCAGGATCTTGTTTCCTGACAATGGATCAAATCCGAGCCCCCTGTGTTGGGAGCACACATTCTGAGCCACTGGACCACCAGGGAAGTCCTCCTCAGTAACTTTTCAGTAGATAGATATTCTGAGACCAAAACATTTGAGAACTGCTAATTTTCACTGTCAATATTTCCCTTTGTAGATCTCTTAAAGATCAGGAGTCTCTTTTTTAAAACATAATCACAATTTCACTCTGAAAATGAACAGCTGGCCACGAAGCTGTTGAGGGGAATTTGGAACTGAAACAGAAATCACGACTTGCCAAATGTACCCTAACTTACAAACAGAGAGTCTGTGCTAGACCAAGCCAGGATGTGTGTCCCAGACTGTGTAAACCACAAGCCCTTCTAACACCAGCCCATTCAGATCCGTATGTTCCAAGACCAGATACTGATCTTAGAGACAAACTAACACTCTCTGTGTACAGATTCATAAGTTCTAAAGATAAAAACACTCACTGTTGCAGCAGCTTCCAAGATAATAAAAGTCTGGTCAATTCCTGCCAAGACCATCTACAACTAATTCTAGCCCCCAAACCTTCTAACTCCCTTTGTTGTTGTTCAGTCGTTAAGTCGTATCTAACTCTTTGTGACCCCATGGACCATAGCACATCAAGCTCCTCTGTTCTCCACTGTCTCCTGGAGTTTGTTCAAATTCATGTCCATTGAGTCGGTGATGCTATCTAACCGTCTCATCCTCTGCCATCCACTTCTCCTTTTGCCCTCAATCTTTCCCAGCATCAGGGGCTTTTCCCATGAATCAGTTCTTCATATCAGGTGACCAAAGTATTGGAATTTCAGCTTCGGCAACAATCCTTCCAATGAGTATTCAGGGCTGATTTACTTTTTTTTTTTTTTAATTAAATTTTATTTTTTAGTTTGTTTTGCTTGACTGTTTTGATCTCCTTACAGCCCAAGGTACCTTACCTGCTCTATTTTGAGATTGTTCATGATCCTCCACGGTGGGCAAACTCCCATGCTGCAGCAAGTAATCAATCTACATTTCTAAATCAACAGCTGTGCTCCTGCGGTGAGCTGCAGCTGATGGGAATTGACAATCCTCAATTCAAGACAGCATCTTCCCCCGCCCAAGCCACTGCAACAACCTCCTCCCTTTGCCCCTGTTCTGCTTACTACTGCTATGTAACAAATTTTCCCAACACTAATCAGCTTAAAGCAACCACTTTCATTTCCTCACGATTTCCTTGATCAGGAATTTGGAAAGGGCACAGCAAGGACACTTATCTCTGCTCCCTGATGTCAGGGGCTCAGCTGGGAGGATGCAAAGGCCAATGATATCTTGGCAGTGGGAAGCAAAATCATCTAAAACCTTGTTCATTCATATGTCTGGCACTTGGACTGAGAGAAAAAGCCTGGGGCTGCCAACTGGAGCACCTACATGGAGCTTCTCACATGTCTTGGCTTCCTCACAGTATGGCTGCCTGGGAGGGAAGAGGAGACAGACTTCTGCTGATGCCGACCATTGAACACAAACAAGTCAAACCCTGCTTAGGTTTTTGGGAGAAGACAGTTAGACTTCATCTCCTGATGGACCTTGGAAGATTCTAGAAGAGTAAGATTGAAGTTACTGTTTGCAGCCAGGTTTGAAAAACATGATCTGCCCTACTCCCTTTCAGTTTGTTTCTCTATAAACCATCTTCGGTGGAGTAGACAAAATTGTATTTCTAAAACGAACCAAGCCATATCAGATTCTTGCTGGAAATCCTTCAGTGGTTTCTCATCACACAGGCAGGGGTGGAGAGGGAACGCAGACATTTGACCAGAGCCCAGCAGGCCCTGCATATTCCAGTTTCTGCCTGCGTATCTGCCATCGTCCTGCTCACTGCGTTCCTCCAGCTGCAGGGCTCCTCCACGGCTCTTCATCAGCCTGTTCTCACTCTTCACGGTTCAGCTTAAGTGCAACCTCCTCAGAAAATGAAATCACTTCCCTTAATGATGACCTCTAAAGCAGCCCCAGAACCCAGAGGTAACTTAAGTGATTGATGGTTGATTGACCGAACACAATGTAAGTTGCAGGGATTGCTTGTTTTAGGATTCTCTAAGCAGCTCCCAAAATTTGTTCCATAAAACACTAGTTTAGCCAGATGTTCAATAGACATTATTTTAAAATATGAATCCATAGCACACATCCTCATAAAGATTTGAGTAAAACAAAGCTGCAGAGTTTTCTTTATACCATGACCACTGCAAGTCTGTAATATGCTGGTCGCTTGCTAGGTCTCCATGAAAAGGATGTAATAGGTGACAGTCCTCAACTTCTGCAACCTCAAAACACTTTGTCCAAGTAGTATTGCCTGGCTGTACTTTGCAGAGCCCTTTTCCAAACAGTTATGGCCCTGGATTTACAATGCAAAAGAAACTGGAGTCCCCAACAGGTGGTTCTACCTGTGTCCCTGACCCATGTCCTCTGAGTGAGTTAAAAATGACAGGAAACCTGTGGAAGGGCCAGGTCTTTTGGAAGCAGCCTGATTGGCTGGAATTGAGGTCATACTTTTGACTAGTGATCCTGATTGGCTCTCAGTAACACTCCACTCATTGCAACAGTGTCCAGCAAATATAGAGCCTCTCATCTAGATATATGAGTTATATTCTTTAGAGCAGTGAGTCATTGAGGCCAGGCTCTGCTGAGGATTGAGTTCTTTTTATTGGGCCAAGAACCTCAAGGCTGGCTCCTGGCCTGCTCCCATATAGTAGAAGCATGTCTGCAGCTTCCCAGAAGCTGGCTGGCCCTGGGGATGGGGAAATGGGTTCACCAGGGGGCTATAACCTGAAGAGCCCACAGGAAGTGATTTGTCTCTGATGTCCTAACACCCAGTTCCCAGAACATCTCTGAGACTAGCAAGGAAAAATAAAAAAGGTTACATCTTATTCACTGCCAGTCTCGGATAATTAAAATAACTGCCAGCCGGAAATCCAGAAATGGTCGTAAAATCAAAACAAAGTATTACTATAGCTTAACTAAAGTGGACCCTCTCTCCCATCCACTCACTGTATAATTCCCCAAGAAACTTAAGTTTGATTAAAAAAAAAAATCCTCTGTTCTAACAAATCAGCACATCTTCATAGTAACAATGACAGCTAATAAAGACACAGCGCTTGCTCTGTGCCAGGCAGTGTGGAAAGCACCTTATGGGTAGCTTCTCGTCACAGCCATCCCAGGTGATGGGTGTACAAGTTGCCCCCATTTTACAGGTGAGGAAACTGAGGTACCAAGTGGTCATTGACTTGCCCAATAGCTCACAGCTACTAAACAGAAGAATCCAAGTGTGTGTGTGCTCAGTTGCTTAATTGTGTCTGACTTAATGCAACCCCATGGACTGTAGCCCTCGGGGCTCCTCTATCCATGGAATTTTCCAGGCAAGAATACTGAAGTGTATTTCCATTTCCTACTCCAGGGGATCTTCCCAATCCAGGGACTGAACCTGCCTCTTCTGCATCAGCAGACCGATTCTTTACCACTGAGCAAAGTAGGAAGCCTGGTATGTGAAGTGAAGTCATTCAGTCGTGTCCAACTCTTTGCGACCGCATAGACTGTAGCCTACCAGGCTCCTCCATCTGTCCATGGTATTTTCCAGGCAAGAGACTGGAGTGGGTTGCCATTTCCTTCTCCAGGGGGATCTTCCTAACCCAGGAGTTGAACCTGGGTCTCCCACATTGTAGGCAGACGCTTTTACCATCTGAGCCACCAGGGAAGCAGTCCATGAGCAAACTAGGAAGCCTGGTATGCTGCTGCTGCTGCTAAGTCGCTTCAGTCGTGTTCGACTCTGTGCGACCTCATAGACGGCAGCCCACCAGGCTCCCCTGTCCCTGGGATTCTCCAGGCAAGAACACTGGAGTGGGTTGCCATTACTTTCTCCAGTGCATTAAAGTGAAAAGTGAAAGTGAAGTCGCTTCAGTCGTGTCCGACTCTTAGCGACCCCATGGACTGCAGCCTACCAGGCTCCTCCATCCATGGGATTTTCCAGGCAAGAGTACTGGAGTGGGGTGCCATTGCCTTCTCTGGGAAGGCTGGTATAGCTGACCTCAAAAACCTTGCTTTAACCATTCTATAGCTTGTAAATAACATCTCAGCAAACCTGTTGGCCAGTCCCACCTGCCCAGAGACACAGAATCCCACACATTCCCCCACCTTTA
Source organism: Aepyceros melampus (assembly GCA_006408695.1). Lineage (NCBI taxonomy): Eukaryota > Metazoa > Chordata > Mammalia > Artiodactyla > Bovidae > Aepyceros > Aepyceros melampus. The sequence continues at coordinate 326,747 of SJXQ01003680.1, read as the reverse complement.
CTGGACACAAGTGTCACCTGGGGATCACACTAAAATACAGATTCTAACTCAGTCTAGGGTGGGACCTAGGACCTTCCATATCTAACTAGTTCCCAGCTGATGCTGGATCCTGGCTGAGGAGCCACACTCTGAGACTCTAAGACAATAGTTCTCAAATTCTGCTGCACATTACAGCCACCTGGGGAGCTTTTAAGAATTCTGATGCTCTGCCCTCACCCCACACCAAATAAATCAGAACCTTCAGGGGCGGACCCCAGACATCAGTAGTTATTTAAGCTCCCAGGTGATTCCAAGTGTGCAGCCAAGGCTGAGAACAATGCTCTGAGGGTCAGGAGAGGCCCTGAGAACAGTGGGGAGGAGAAAACCGGGTTTCCATTTGCTGCTGAGATGGGTGAGTTTCATAACGACATTATCCTTGTTGCAGGTTTCCCCCAAATCATTACCCTCCCTCACCACCTATTCTCGCCTAAGGATCACAGTGGCCTGGCCTCCTTGCAGGTAGCCAACTGGCATGGTGTCAGGAATCAAATTATTTCACTCATCTGTCACCCCCATGTCCTCCTCCCAATTTTTTCTTTTCAGATGAGAGTGCTGTGCTCTTTGTAAAGCATAATTCAATGCAAAGTCATCGGCTGCTGCTGCTGCTGCTGCTAAGTCGCTTCAGTCGTGTCCGACTCTGTGCGACCCCATAGACGGCAGCCCACCAGGCTCCCCCGTCCCTGGGATTCTCCAGGCAAGAACACTGGAGTGCGTTGCCATTTCCTTCTCCAATGCATGAAAGTGAAAAGTGAAAGGGAAGTCGCTCAGTCGTGTCCGACCCTCAGCGACCCCATGGACTGCAGCCTTCCAGGCTCCTCCGTCCATGGGATTCACCAGGCAAGAGTACTGGAGTGGGGTGCCATTGCCCTTGCTTTTACTATATGAATGAACACATAGAGAAAAACTGCAAAGATTTTATTTAGTGGCTTTCTGTGCTTGGCACTTAGAGGTCTGGTGTTGTTTAGTTGCCAACTACGTCATATCTGACTCTTTTGCCACCCCGTAGAATGTAGCCTGCCTGGCCCTTCTGGGATTTTCCAGGCAAGAATACTGGTATTGGAGTGGGTTGCCATTTCTTTCTCCAGGGGATCTTCCAGATCCAGGGACTGAATCCAAGCCTCCTGCGTCTCCTACAGTGGCAGGCAGATTCTTTACCACTGAGCCTCCAGGGAAGTTCTGTGTATAAGGGCACATTTTCTATACCTTTTCTTCATACTTCTTTTACACATCTTTTTCAATGCTCCCTTTATATATATATATATTCATAATATTGGAGTCCCCATTAGCAACATAAATACATTTATCTACAACACACTCTTTTCACCACTGGCGCGCAGGACTCACCAATTTGAGGGCTCACCAATTTGACCTTGAACTCAGAGAAATTCACTTCCACCATGGCCCAGCCCCCAAATCACAAAGATTGAGAACTTGAAGCTGCTTTCCTAAACACAACTCCCCTCGCCGGAGGGAAAGTGTGAACATAAACAGCCTGGTGTTATTGAAGCAATGAGAGCTCCACCAGCTGTCTGTTTCTCTTGAGTCAAACCAAAATACTCACAGCTGACAAATGAAGGGAAAAGAAGGGAGAGGAAGTTAAAGGCTCTTTAAAAAATAAAAAAGAAAAGAAAATTTTAGGGCAGAAAAGCGATGCCTGAACAGCCTTCCAATACTTCCTTCCGTGTGGATTTGACCCGCCAGGCCCCCTGTGCACGCTCATCTCATCAGAAGAATTTGACCTCGCTTTTCTCTCTCCCCTCCCCTCCCCCAGCTGTTTTTCTCTCAATACCCCCTTTCCATCTGGAAGGCAAGGAAAATAAATTAAGGACATTCTTTTTATCTGCAGGGCTTCCCAGGTGACGCCAGTGGTAAAGAACCCACCTGCCAATGAAGGAGACATAAGGGATGTGGGTTGCTTCCCTGGGTGGGAAGATCCGCTGGAGGAGGAAATGGCAACCCACTCCAGTGTTCTTGGCTGGAGAATCCCAGGGACAGAGGAGCCTGGCGGGCTATGGTCCATGGGGTCACAAAAAGTTGAATACGACTGAAGCAACTTAGCCCAGCTCAGCAAGGCTTAAATAGATGTTCTTCTCCGTAAATGCCTGGAGGTCAGGGGAGATCAAGTCAGAAATATTCTGCCTGACAGAGAGCAGTGCCACGAGGAGCAACAAGCTGTCCAGATAGGGAGAGACGATGGGGATTCGTGTTTAGGGATGCCCCACCAGGCATCTTGTCAGCTGAACCCATCCTACCAGAGGAAGAAATCCAAAACCAACGCATTTCATAAGCCGATAAGAACTATTTCCAGGATGAGACATAAACAACTTTCTCTGGAAAATGGGGCCGAGTCCACCATGCTCTGCAGCCAACCAATTCCCACATCCACAAAAGAAGGCCTCCCAGTTTGGCCAAGGGCCATGTCCCTCCACCCTAGAGTTGGCTAAGCTCTGTGAGTCCCTGAGGGTGACAACTTGATCAGTTTGCCTGGGACTCCCCTGGTGTAGCCCAGAAAGTCCTGCCTGCTGAGAACCCCATCAGTCCCACCCAGACAAACCAGGACAGTTAAGCAGCCTGGTCCCTCCTCAGCCTAGGTTCTGGCCAACAGCCTCTCGTCCTAGGACTAGACTCCTCAATCCTCACTCCCAGCCTCAGCCCTTACAGATAAAAGCGTGAGAAGGTCAAACTTTCCCTGAGCTTTCTTAGCACCAAGATTGACCCTTGGAAATGAATGACTTGGGAACTTCCCTGGTGCCCCAGTGGTTATCGTCTTCCAAAGCAGAGAGTGTGGGCTCGATCCCTGGTGGAGGAACTAAGATCCCACATACCTTTTGGCCAAAGAACCAAAACATTAAACAGAAGCAACTTTGTAACAGATTCAATAAAGACTTTAAAAAGGTCCACATCAAAAAAAAAATTAAATAAAATGAATAACTTGCATGCAGAGTTCATCAATGAAAGAAAAGACCACATTTTTTTCTGGTGCTGGTTGAATAGTTACCTCTGTCCCCATTTCAAATATTTGGCTTGGCTTCCCAGGTGGCAATGTTCATAGCAGCACTATTTACCATAGCCAAGACATGGTGACAACCCAGATGTCCATCAACAGGGGAATGGATAAAGATGTGTTACATGTACATTCCATTGTACATATACAATGGAATACTTTGGCCACAAAAAGAGAGTGAAATCATGCCATTTGCAGCAACATGGATGGACCTGGAGATGATAATACTAAGTGAAGTCAGAGAAAGACAAATATCATATCACTTATATGTGGAATCAAAAAAAAATTGTTCAAATTAACTTATTTTGAAAACAGAAATAGACTCACAAACATGGAAAACAAAACTTAAGGTTACCAGAGGGATAAAGGAGAGGGAGGGAGGGATTAGGAGTTTGGGGATAACAGATACACACGACTATATATAAAATAAACCTACTGCATAGCACAGGAAGCCATATTCAATATCTTATAATAAATGGAAAAGAATTTGAATAAATAGATAAATAGATGATAGATGAAAGGAAGAACTGAATCGCTTTGCTGTACACCTGAAACTAACCCTACACTGTAAATTGAGTAAACTTCAATTTAAAGAAATGAATAAGATCAAAAGCTACTTTCAAGGACTTTACAACTGGAGGATAACACAAGACATGTAACTAATAACTCTGCCATATGAAAACAGGTTCTCTGGCAGGAGGACAGAGTGTTACGTGGGGGACAGAGACAACTCTGGGGCACAGACACACTTTGGTGACAGAAGCTGTTTCACTGGGCCACCTGCTGAATGAGCAGGACTTTGACAGACAGAGTGGGAGGAAGGCGTTCATTCCATGAGGGAAGAACACCAGGGCAATGATAAAGGGACCGGGGCGGGGGCGTGGGACCCGTTTGCAGATACTGTGTGTGCGGTAAGAGAGTGTGCGGAGGGCAGGTGAGCCAAACCTTGCAGAAGGGGAGGCGGGCTAGAGAGTGGAGGCAATGACACCCACAGGCAGTGGAAAGACACAGAATGTGCAGAGAGCACAAAAGGTGAAAGTGAAGTCGCCCAGCCGGGTCTGACTCTGCGACCCCATGGACCGTGGCCTGCCAGGTTCCTCTACCAGGGAATTCTCCAGACAAGAATACTGGAGTGGGCTGCCATTCCCTTCTCCAGGGAATCTTTCTGACCCAGGGATAGAACCCACATCTCCCACATTGGCAGGCAGATGCTTCACCACTGAGCCACCAGGAAAACCAACAAAGGGGGGAAATATCTTGCCTTCTTCCTGCAGTGAGTCACTCAACTCAGCGACACCCTGAGATAAGCAAGGCTCTCTTGTCACTTCCCCAGGTTCCTGTGTGCCTGGCCTGGAGGACCAACGGAATTCAAGACTCTGTGCTACTCAGCAGTGAGCACACACAGTGGCCTTGAAGTGCCTGAAAGCCTTTTAAATTTTATGTAAAAACCCTTTTTTCCTTTCTCCACTTTCCTTCTTGCTCCTTGGGGTCTTTCCATCCCAACACTCAAGCATACTGAGAAGGAAGCGCTATGCTGGATCCTGACCTCGTTTGCCCTTCAGACCAGCTCCAAAGTCGGCTTGTGAACACATAAGCTGCAGTTCAGGTGACCACGGCTGCTCTCTGCCCTTTCAATCCCTGCATTATGGCTCTTTGCTCAGTAAAGTTTTTTGGACACTTAGAATGAAATGGAAAAACAAGTGTTACTCCAAGGGAGCCCTGAACTTGAACTAAAGCAGTGTTTACTTGGGCTTCAAATGAACTCAAGAGTTCCAAAGAACCATGGAGGAAGCATCTCCAGGGTTTATAAGGAGCTGGGGAACCTTCTAGGATGATGTAATACTCAGAGAAGAGAGTGAGCAGGAACACAGGCTTGAAAGAGGCAAAGCAAGGGAAATGATTTGAAATATGTCCTGAACTTGGTCACCAGAAGGTACAGTCATCCAGCCGCCTTATGGGGGCGTGAGTCCTAGAATGCAAAGGCCACCATAAAGGAGTGTGTAAGGCAGCGAGAGGGGGTTCCTTTCCATCTCCATGAAAATCAGCAACAGAGAAGCCTCTTTGGTGGGGAGAGGTGACAAGCCCCTTTGAGGTTCGATGGAGTCTCAGAAAGGCTGAGTCACTTGCTCAAGGTCCTTATACAACTAGTCAGTGGCAGATTCAAGACTGAACTCAGGTCTATCTACTTGAAAAACTGTGCTCTTCCTATAAGATCATGTCTTGGCCACATGCACTCTCAGTCACTTCAATCTTGTCTGACTCTTTGTGACCCCAAGGACTGTAGCCCACCAGGCTCCTCTGTCCATGGGATTCTCCAGGGAAGAAAACTGGAGTGGGTTCCATGCCCTTCTCCAGGGGATCTTCCCAACCAAGGACCAAACCCATGAGTCTCTTGCATCATCTGCACTGGCAGGCAGATTCTTTACTGCTCAGCCACCAAGGAAGCCCAACCACCCTGAATGCTTAGAAAGACTTGAGAAAGCTAATGGCATCCCCTGGATGGACCGGTTTGGGGTCTCAGCCTTCTTTACATGTACAACCATAAGCATAACCTCAACAGAAGAGGGGGAAAATGCTAGATTTCCCCCCCCCCCACACGGAATCAAGCAAACAACTCCCCAGGGCACACATGAACACCTCAGGTAGACATTTGACCACTTGGAAAAATCCAAGAGGGGTTGGATTTCCCATCTAGCAGCAGAAGGCAGATCCTGGGAAATACTGTCTGATAATGAAATCGTGACCCCATTTTTAACTCTAGACTGAGGTTCCTGGGATAATCTTTGTTGGGTTGATAGAAAAAAACCTGGGCTGATATTTAATCCCATTTTTTTCAGCAAGCACACCTCTCTCTCCCATCTTTTTAACCAAACCCCTCCTCTCCTTGACCCCATTCATCCTGAATGACATCCCCCAGAAAATCTAAAAGGAAGCTTAACTCTTGTATAAATTTTAAAGAATGTGCTTAACATCTTGTTTTAGCTTGATAAGCTCCAGCAGAAACAAGAATATCTGAAGCTACGGGTTCAATTAAAATCATTTGCTTGTAACACTTGAAGTCTTTTTCTCCCTGATTCCTAATTCTCTCTCTTAGAGACTTCTGAACATTATCCTTCCTTTTCTCTAAGCAACGGTATTATTTGGTGTCCTTCTGGCTTTTCCAGTCTCTTGTCCCTGAAACTTTCCATCCATTTTATGTGGCTTATAATTAGTGATGATTAAAGAGGCGAGTTTAATAAACATGAAGAGACTGGTGCATTTGGAATTGAGGCCTTGAGTCCTGCAAAGGTTTTCTGCTGATTACCACCAGGGATCATGTAGACAAGCACAAATATTTGTGATTTCTGCCAGTCCCCAAAGATGACAAATATCCTCTTAGTAATTCACTACAATAATAGCAGAGGGAGAGCCCCCAGTATATACAATGGGAGAACAGATGACTGTGTTACAGGGCTTCACAGATCTCTTCCATATGGTATCTGAGAATATCTGTAGCATCAGTAAATATTTCAACTTCTTGGATGCTATTATGCCAGAGGAGTCGAGATTAAAAAGCGAGATCCTTCTTTACTTGAGTGACTCATTCCTTCCCTGGGATTTGCTTAATTCTGTAGAATATATGTTTTTATGTGCCTGCCATACACTTAGAGGGTTTCCTTGGTGGTTCAGTGGTAAAGAATCTGCCTGCAATGCAGGAGACCCAGGTTCGATCCCTCACTTGGGAAGATTCCCTGGAGAAGGGACTGGCAACCTCCAATAATCTTGCCTGGAGAATTCCAAGGACAGACAAGCCTGGAGGGCTGTAGCCCATGGGACTGCAAAGAGTCGGACACGGCTGAGCAACTAACACTTCACTTCGTACACTTAGATGTGTAAAAAGCCCAGAAAAAGGAAGTACTTTGCCCAAGGTCACACAGCCCTCCAGCACAGAGCCTGGAGGAAGGGACACCTCCTGCCAAACCCTCTCCTTCCTCTCCATCACTGCCCCTAATTGCAAACTCCTAACGGATGTGTGAGTACCTGCTCTGGGCCAGACACTCAGGATTCCAGGAACATGAGAAGGGGCTGCATAGACACGGCCTTGCTCTCAAGGAGATGACACCGTAATGAAGGATTTGGACCCTCAAAATGTATAAAGCATTACAAAGCACAGTGTTGTGATGGAAATAATCTAGGTGGTTAGAAGGAGGACCACGAAGGGTAGGGTCTTTTTTGGAAAGAGAGGCACAGAGGTGAAAATTAAGCTGAGATTTGCACTATGAGAAACAACCTTATTTGAAAAAATTGATAAATAGCCTTCCAGAAGAAGGAGAGCATGAGAAAATCTGAGCTGGGAAAGGATTCAAATATTGTGGTCCCAAGACAGAAATGCAGCTAATGCGGCCAGAGCATTAGGAGCAGTGGCATGGATAACAGGGAGAGACAGATTAGGATTTGGCTTCGCTGGGGGCTCAGACAGCAAAGAACCCACCTGCAATGCAGGAGACCTGGGTCCAATCCCTGGGTCAGGAAGATCCCCTGAAGGAGGGAATGGCAACCCACTCCAATATTCTTGCCTGGAGAATCCCATGGACAGAGGACCTGGTGGGCTACAGTCCAAAGGGTCGCAGAGTCAGACAGGACTGAGTGACTTACACTTATGCAGTCTATGCTCAGTGATTGAAAGTTTATTATCAATAGAGTGGGAAGCCATTGAAAAGTTTTAGCAGAAGAGTGACATGATCGTATACACAAAGTAAAACTACATCACTGCTGTGTTAAATATGGATTATAAGAGCTGGGAAGGGGACACAAGCTGAGTGGTGGCTTTGCAGTCTCCTCCCAAGAGGCTTTTCCCGGACTAAGGTACAGGGAATTGGAAATGTGGCAACATGAATGGGACTGAGCCATGTGTTAAACTTAGGGGATGGACTGTAATGAGGGAAAAGAGGAATCAGTCTCCCACATGACTGTGACTCCAGTAACTGGGTGGTTGGTGGTGCCATTGACAGGTGGGGCCAGAGGGCATGGGGACAGGCTTTAAAGACCCAAGATACAGACGTGTAGGGTTTGAGATATGAGATATTTGAGTGACAATTCAGTCAGTTCAGGATGTGAACCTAGAGCTCCGAGGAAAGGTCTGGTTGGAAATATACTTTGGGAATCTTCAACTGAAAGGTGACCGTTAGTTCCAGTGAGAAGATGTGATTGGTTTGTTTGAAGAACTCCTTGGGTTGGTAGGGAAGTAAGGACCCTGGTGGCTCAGACAGTAAAGAATATGCCTGCAGTGCAGGAGAGGCAAGAGATGTTGAATTCAATCCCTGGGTCAGGTAGACCCCCTAGAGAAGGGCATGGCAACCCACTCCAGTATTCTTGCCTGGAGAATCCCATGGACAGAGGAGCCTGATGGGCTATAGTCCATGGTGTTGCAAAGAGTCAGACAGGACTGAGCAACTTTCAAGGACCCTATAAGGCACAGCTGATCAGCCGGTAGGGGAACTAACTGGGTGGGAACCCTTCCCTGCTGTGATAGGGGCACATCCGGTGAGGTATTTGGAGCCCTGTGAGGCTCAAATATGTCACAGCAGTAGCAGCACTTGAAATGTTACATCTTAAGATACAGACTGTGCATTCATACTTTTTAATGTTGTACTGAGCTTTTTACAGCATATTTATAATCAAATGTTTTGGTGTGTGTCAAAGGAATTAATGTGAGAAATGTAAATATTTGAAGTATTCCATAATTTCTTTTTTAAAGAAATTCTATCCACATGTCTTCATCAGCTTGAGTTGCCATAACAGAATTCATACATTGGGTGGCTTAAAAGACAGAAATTTATTTTCTCACAGTTCTGGAGGCAAGGAGTCTGAGATCAGGGCGTCAGCATGACTGGGTCCTGGTGAGAGCTTGTTTACTGCCTGGCATACAGCCATGCATACTCAGTTGCTCAGTACTTCCTGTTTTGCGACCTCGTGGACTGTAGCCTGCCAGGCTCCTCTGTCCATGGGATTTCCTAGGCACGAATACTGGAGTGGGTAGCCAATCCCTTCTCTAGGAGATCCTCCCAGTCCAGGGACTGAACCCAGGTCTCCTGCATTGCAGGCAAAGTTTTTACCATTTGAGCCACCAGGGAAGCCCATACAATGACATACCACTCAATAACAAAAAGATCCAAGAGAGAAGATATATGTAAACATATAGCTGATTCACGTCACTGTACAGCAGAAAATAACACATTATAAAGCAACTATACCCCAATAAAAATATTAATAATTTTAATTTTAAATTATTTAATAATAATAATAATAAAATTCATTGGAAGGACTGATGCTGAAGCCGAAGCTCCAATACTTTGGCCATCTGATGCAAATAACTGACTCATTGGAAAAGACCCTGATGCTGGGAAAGATTGAAGGCAGGAGGAGAAGGAGATGACAGAGGATGAGATGGTTGGATGGCATCACTGACTCAATGGAGTTTGAGCAAGCTCCGGGAGTTGGTAATGGACAGGGAGGCCTGACATGCTGCAGTCCATGGGGTTGCAAAGAGTCGGACACGACTGAGTGACTGAACTGAACTGAATAGAAAGAATGTACTAGTGATGCTCACATCCATGCGGGGGAATCTTAAAATCACTGTGCTAATAAAAGAAGCCAGACAGAAGACCATACACTCTGGCTGATTCCACTTACTTAACATTCAGCTACAAAAGGCAAAACTACAGGAACAGAAAGCTGCTCAGTAATTGCCGAGGGGTTGGTACTGGAGAGGGGGATTTACTGCCAAAAGAATTATTATTTTTATTTTTTTGGAACAATGGAATGGTTCAATATCTTGACCATGGTCATGGTTACACCACAGAAGGCATTTATTAAAACTAACTGTACAGTTTAAAAGGGGTGGATTTTACTGCATGTGAATTACTCCTTAATAATCCTGATTCCCTCCAAAATCACCTCCCACTTGGGATAATGCTTAACAGTTAACCATGCCTTTCTCATCCATTACTTTGTTGTAGTTTACAACAACTTGATAATGGAGGCAAAGTGACATTATCTCCACAGGGCCTAGGGAGGTTGGAGACTTCTCTGCACATTCAACCTGCAGGGAAACTGAATGTTCTGAGTCCTAAATAAGAACACTTCCCTCTCTGCCCCAAAATCTGATCAGTCGGTGATGCCAATGACAAGCTCCGTCACCTACTCTGGGCTGTGCTCCGTGATGCATGCTTTCCATTCATTCTTTTATTGTCTTCTCCCAAATAAGCCCTAAGGGAAGTGTCATGATCCCACTTTACAAATCAGAAGAGAGAAGGGTAAACTAATCACTCTGAAGCAAGAGAGTAATAGCATCAGGCTTTGGACCACATCTGAAGGGGTAGGTAGATAAACTTGTGCTTTTCAACAGTAAGCCCCATAATTCTCAAAACAAATTTAGTTTCAAATAAGAACTCCCCAAAACAAAAGTCTAGAACAAGCACAGGAAAATAATTATGATCACCTTCAAGAGGAGAAGGCTAGCAAGACAGAGCTAAGCAGTCTTTCAGGTATCTTTTTCAGTCCATTGGTCTAGCATTTTTCAAACTCTCCAGACACTTCCTGAAAGACTCTGCATCCAGGTAGTTAACCCCCTTGCTGCTCCCTGTGGCATGCAAGATCTTAGTTCCTGACCTGGGGATTGAACCCCTTGCATTGGGAGTGCAGAGTCTTGACCACTGGACCACCAGGGATGTCCTAACCACCTGTATTAATGCCCATCCACTTTGCCTAGACTTTCTCTTCTGCCCAAAGCACATTCCTGAGTTAACTGCCTGCCAGATGATCGACAGAAGGTAAGAATGCAGAGCTGGACCAAGAGATGCTTAGCATGAGCAGAGTATCCTGACAGCGCACGCTGGTAATCCATCTGCAACTGTTGCAAATAACCTCAGGGCCCAGGCTGTAGCCTCTCACAGGCCCTCCCAACAAGGCCATCTGTAAGTACCTTTCCCCTGGAAGAAGTAGGTCCTAATTTGAGAACAGACCAGATCTTTTCTTTGCCTTTGTCTTCTGAGCAACTGCAAACTTTACAGTCATCTCCATGGCTCCCGGAGAACTTGAACATGAGGCTAGCAGATGCTGCTTTGCAGCCGGAGGATCTGAGGCAGAAGGAAGAGAACATTCTGCCTGGTTTCTTGTGGCAGAAGGAAAGGAAAACTTTGAGTGCCTTTTGTATGTCAAGAACCGTGGTGTGATTTCATGCACCATACTATTAATAGCTCACATCTATGGAACAATTTTTGTATGTCAGGAACACTTTCTATATATCCCTTTGTCTATGGAACACTTTCTGTGTCACCTTTATATACATCATCTCATTTAATCCACCCAACAACCCTATTTGATCAGTACCATTACCACCTCCACAAATGGAGTTTGTGACATTGGAGCGACTTGCTGAAGGTCACGCAGCTACCACAAGAGAGAGGAATTTCAAACCCAGGAATGCCAGCCCCAAAGTCCCAGTTCTTTATATTACAACACCTCACCTACACCACCCTGACCCCTTAGTCTAGTGTTTCCGTCTTCTGAACCCCATCTAATGCAAAAGCAGATGCAGGCTGTTTTAAAAGAACTCATATTCTTTGCTACTCTTCTCCCTAGAAACAACTTTATCAACTAAATGTCACACTTTCTGAGCTTCAACTTCTCCCAGACACTGCTAGATGCTGCCACATTATGTTACCTAAGAGACGATATAGATGTTCAAGGGGAACTTCTCGGGTGGCCCAGTGGTTAAGACTTCACCTCCAATGCAGGGAGAGCCAGTTCAATCCCTAGTCAGGGAGATAAGATCCCACATGCCTTGAGGCCAAAGAACCCAAAAAATAAATAAATAACAGAAGCAATATTGTAACAAAAATTCAATAAAGACTTTTTAAATTGGTCTACATCAGGAAAAAAAATCTGTTAAAAATTAAGTTAAAAAAAAAATTCCGGAACAACCAATACACGGCCCCACACTTAGCAGACAGCTCTCAACTAATCAGGATGCTCATTACAGGTGAGTCTAAATGCAATCGCAGAGCCCTTCCCAACACAAAGCTGCAAAAAACTGCTGAAATCAGCCAGCATTAAGCACACCCTATTCGCCCCTCCTGCTGTAGAATTCCACAGGCAGGAAAAACAGTGACATGACCCACGAGGAATAATAGGATGGAATTTTTTTTGAGCAGAAGTTCTGGGACCAAAGCTTTGTTCTACTTATCACTAACTGGGAACCAGCAAGTAAATGAAACTCTCTGAGCCTGATTGTCTTCATCCAAAATGGTAATGATGATAAGATCTCATCTATGTCACAGAACTGTTAGATGCAGAATTACTGATGACAGTGAGAAGGAAGAGACTGTTAAGACCAAAAGCCTGGAATATAGATACTGGGAAGAGACAAGAAAATGAGCAAACACAGAATATAGGTTTTGGCTGGGAAATAGCCTAAGATTTTCTACAAAGGCGTTGTGTTGGATGTGGGGTGCCCTTCAAGTTATTGATGCCCTGTGTTATACCACAGGGTTTATAATGGTGGTGGTTTCATGAGTAAGTCATGGGGCTAAGCCATGGTCCTAGAGCTACCCAGGCAGAACAACATGGTAGAAACAAGCTGAGGAGCCTGGCTGCCTGGTTCTACTCCTGTTGTGGTCACATCCCAGCTGTGTGATCTCGGGCAGTTCTTAACCTCTCTGAGGATCAATTCCATCTGCTGACAAAGGGAGAAAATGATGTTTGTGGTAAAGATTAAACAAGATAGTTCCAGACACATGGTGGGCGACTTTACATCACTGTGCATGGAGGAGCTGATGGCTCTGCACATATCTTTTGCACTGACGTCATCCATCATGGCAGCCAATGCCAAGTAGGTGCCCATCAGCATTTATGGGTTAACTGGTTGGTTGGTTGGTTGGTTACCACTTGGGGAAATCACTGAAAGGCTTTAAACAGAGGAAGAACATGGTAGAATTAAAATTTGAGGACATCACTCTATCTGCTTTGGAGAGAAGAGGGTAGGGGTATAGGCATGGGAGCAGAAAGTCTGCTTTGTTGCCATCTTCCAGGGCAAAGACCATGCTGATGGGAGGTCTAGATTCAGTAGAGGAACCACAGCATGAGGGCCCTGAGCAAGTGGAAGCATTGGAGACTGCGACATTCAGAACTGAGATTCTGATGTGTTGATTTTTCTAGTGGTGACAAGATGCAGAGCACGAGTAAGGCAGGGGTGGCTAAGACGCCATGTGATAAAAGGCCAGTGGTGGTTGGAAAGTGGAGAAATTGAGAAGCCGGGTTGAGGACATGTTACCCTCCATGGACAGTGTCTTATTTCCACCGTGAAGCAAAGCTGCTGCGTTGGCACAATCTGCCTCCTTTAACAGATGATGGAGAGACTCAGAGGCTAAGTGACAGGCCAAGGACAGGAAAGTCACAAAACCGGGCTTCAACCCAGAGAGGTCTGACCTCACAGTGCCCCTGGCCTTCCTCCCGTCTGCCTGCTGCCCACTGACACAGCTGTGATCAAGCCTCACGCTGCCCAGATCACATCTTGCTCTCCTCTGGTTTTCTGCTGCTGTGGTTGCACTAAGGATGCCTCATGGGCTGGAGGGAGTGGAGGGGACAGTGCAAAATTACAAAGGTGCCAAGTCACAAGAAAGACGAGTGAGGGACACAGCCCAGGAGGCTTTGCCCTTGGCCGCCCAGAGAGGAAGCTATCCTAGCCCCTCCCAAAGGCAAAGGATGTGCCCTTTCTACACGTCACCAACTCCTACAAAGCAAAGCACTGGGCCATGTCCATGTGTTGCTAGGGCCATCAATTGCTCTCCAAATACAGCACTGAATGGCGTATCTGGGCCATAAATACTACACAAGTACTTTGCAAGCAGGTCCGTTTCTGTCACCTTTTCATTCCTTTTATACATCATTACCTATTCTGACCATTTTAGAGCAAACTGTTTGAGAAATAGAAGCACAGCTCACAGCTAGCAGCAGGCCCCCTTGCCCCGTCTGTTTCTCGGAAGATTTCACAGGTGACAGTGGAATGATGAGGCAGATATTTATCATCACAGATCTGCTCACACTCCTGCCTGGTCAGCTTGTGCCCAAGTGGACTTAATGGGCTTCATTTGAGCCTTGCTGTGGCCACTGGGTACCTGCCTATGAACCAGGGATATAGTGCTTTGGATCACGGCCTTGTCATGGCGAAGAGGCTTGTGGAACTCAATGAAACTATGAGCAATGCTGTGTAGGGTCACCCAAAACAAATGGGTCATAGAGGAGAGTTCTGATAAAACGTGCTTCACTGGAGGAGGGAATGGCAAACCAGTCCAGTATTCTAGCCAAGAGACCCCATGAACGGTATGAAAGGACAAAAAGATACGACACCAGAAGGTGAGCCCCCCAGGTCAGAAGGTGTCCAATGTGCTACTGGGGAAGAGTGGAGGGCAATTATGAATAGCTCCAGAAAGAATGAAGAGGCTGAGCCAAAGTGGAAACAGCACTCAACTGTGGATGTATCTGGTCATAAAAGTAAAGTCCAATGCTGTAAGAACAATATTGCATGGGAACCTGGAATGTTAGGTCCGTGAATCAAGGTAAATTGAAAGTGGTCAAAAAGGAGATGGCAAGACATTTTAGGAATCAGTGAACTAAAATGAATGGGAATGGGTGATTTTAAGTGACCATTACATCTACTGCTGTGGGCAAGAATCCCTTAGAAGAAATGGAGTAGCCTCACAGTCAACAAGAGAGTCCAAAATGCAGTACTTGGGTACAGTCTCAAAAATGACAGCATGATCTCAGTTCATTTCCAGGACAAACCATTCAACATCCCAGTAATCCAAGTCTATGTCCCAACCACTGATGCTGAAAAAGCTGAAGTTGGTCGGTTCTATGAAGACCTATCAGACGTTCTAAAACTAACACCAAAAAAAAAAAAAAAAAGATGTCCCTTTCATCATAGGGGACTGGAACGTAAAAGTAGGAAGTCAAGTCAAGAGATACCTGGAGTAACAGGCAAGTTTGGCCTTGGAGTACAAAATGAAGCAGGGCAAAGGCTAACAGAATTTTGTCAAGAGAACACACTGGACATGATAGAAAGGGACGTGATTTCTTTCTTAGATAGCCAGCTCTGCCTGGAGTCTGCCTTGTATAACTCAGCCAGCATTACTGGCTAGAGGCCCCAGTACCAGAGAAACTGTGCCCCTTGTCCTTCACGTAAAGAAAATGCTGCCTGTCCCAGGCTCCACCACTGAACTGCCCTAGTAACCCAGCTGAAATGTAGAGAGGTTTCAGAGCTACAGCTGCATTCAGGGAAGGGTTGCTGGGAGGAGGCCAATTTCCCAAATGACTCAGCATCCAAATTCCAGATTTGGGGGACTTCCCTGGTGGCCCAGTGGTTTGGAATCTGCTTTCCAATGCAAGGGACCTGAGTGTGATCCCTAGTCAGGGAACTATGATCCCACATGCTGGGGACAGCTAAGCCTACTCGCTACAGCTACTGAACCCGAGCGCCACAACTAGAGAGAAGACTGGACAGTGCAACAGAAGATGCCGTGTGCGGGAGCTAAGACTTGACAGGGCCAAGCTGATCAATGTTTCTCATTCCAGTTTTGGTTTCTCTACATCCCAAACTAGGAAAGGTCTGGTAAAGGTGGACTAGCATGTAGCCAGCTGACTTTCCTGCTAAAACTACTGGAGGAATAGAAGATATTTAAAATACCTGTTTGAAGACATCAGAGAGCTGCCAAAGAACAGGGACTTGAGGGACCAAGAGCCCAGAGTTAAGAGAAGTACAGGGTGAACCACCACTGGAGACCCCTGCAGCGTTTGCCAGTTCCAGTGCAGTGACTGGAGGCTGAAAGGCTGAACAAAGTGAAGGCATCTTAATGGCTTCAAAGGAGTAAAGTTGGAGTCTAGGGCCCAACAAGCAGCAAGGCCTGGGGAAAGCAGGCTTTTGGTTGAGAATTCCAAAGGGCTCCCTGCTAGGAGTGGGGCAAACAGGATACAGATGAGGGCCCCGGAGACTAAAGGCCACTTTTGAATCATCCCAACCCCCGAGCACTCCATGCAGCCACCACCAGTCAGCTGGAACTGGCATGCAAGGTAGAGGCTCATGTGTCCTGTGAAGCACTTAGATTTAGGAATTAGAAAGACCTGGAAGCTCGATCGTGGACCATTGTATGACTAGGTCCCTCAACCATTCTGCCCCTCAGTATCCTCCCCTCAACACAGAGGCTGACTCATTAACAAAAACTGAAATCATGCCATTTACAGCAACATGAATGGACCTGGAGGTTATCATACTAAGGGAAATAAATCAGATAGAGAAAGACATATATCACACGATATTCCTTATATATGGAATCTTAATGAACTTATTTACAAAACAGCAACAGACTCGCAGATCTAGAAAATGAATGGATGATTAATACAGGGAAGAGGGGAAGGGGTAGACTGGGCGTTTGGGATGGACACGTACACACTGCTGCTTTTTTCAAAATAGATAACCAACAAGGACCTACTGTACAGCACAAGGAACTCTGCTTGGTATTCCATATTAACCTAAATAAGAAAAGAATTTGAAAAAGAAGAGATACATGTATTTGTATAACTGAATCTCTTTGTTGTACACCTGAAACCAACACATTGTTAATTAACTGTACTCCAATATAAAATTTAAAACATTAAAAAAAATAAACAGGAATAATTAAAAAAAAAAAAAAAAAAAAGGGGCTGGCTGAGGCAACACTGGAGAAGTGCCTAGTATCTCCAGCCATACTGAGAGCTTGGGAAACAGAAGCAGCTGGTGAGGGGGGAAGAGCCGTGTACTGGGAACAGACAGGACACCTAGACAAGTTCGAGCCCTGATGGTGCCCGCCGAATCACTTGGCGTCTCTGGGTCTGTTTTCTCACTCATTCATCAAGAGGCTGGATTACAATTCCAAGGACCGCTTGTAACTTTTTTTTTTTAAGCTTTTTATTTTGTAGAGGTATAGCTGATTAACAAACAATGTTCTGAGAGTTTCAGGTGGACAGCGAAGGGGCTCAGTCATACATGTACATGTATCCATCCTCCCCTAAACTCCCCTCCCCTCCAGGCTGCCACATAGCATTGGGCAGAGTTCCCTGTGCCAGACGACAGGCCTTAATGGCTATCCAGTTTAAATATAGCAGCGTACATGCCCATCCCAAACTCCCTGACTATCCTTTTCCCCCATCCTTCCCCCAGCAACGATAAGTTCCTTTCCTAAGTCAGTGAGTCTCTATTTTGTAAGTAAGCTCATTTGTATCATCTCTTTCTAGATTCCACATATAAGGGATGTCAAAAGACATGCTTCCTTCTCTGTCTGAATTACTTCACTTGTTGTCTGACACCCTGTAGGAAGGACCACTTGTAACTTTAAATTTCCTGTTTCATCTTGCGAAGTCTGAGGAGTGGTGGAGGGAGAGGGAAAGAAGATTTAGAGACAGTTATATGAATGTATATCCACATATAGACATATATGTACTCATAGACATATATATAAACGAATACAAATCTGTACATAAATGCAAATTTTGTATATATATATTATATATTACACATATGCTTCTTTTTTTTAAGATTTCTGTCTTCTCAAAAACACTTTCATTAAGGACTTCTCTTGTCCAAGGGCCTCCAGCAGGCATCACATTGCATGGGGGCAGCGGTTCTGGGAGACACAGCTGCCTGCACCTGAGTACCAGCTACAGAGCTCAGATCATCCTCTCCAGGGACAGCATCTTCTCTCCAAGCAGAGCTGTCTCTTGCCTCAGGTCCTGAGGGCTCAGAGCCAATGGAGGAGGAGGAGAAAGTGTAGAAAGATGCTAAGAGCTTCCCCTGACTTAAGCACCAAAAAAGCGTTACACTTGATCCTGTAGCTTCTGTGTTGCTGCTGCTGCTGCTGCTGCTGCTAAGTCACTTCAGTCATGTCTGACTCTGTGTGACCCCATAGACGGCAGCCCACCAGGCTCCCCCGTGCCTGGGATTCTCCAGGCAAGAACACTGGAGTGGGTTGCCATTTCCTTCTCCAATGCATGAAAGTGAAAAGTGAAAGTGAAGTTGCTCAGTCGTGTCCGACCCTCAGTGACACCATGGACTGCAGCCTATCAGGCTCCTCCATCCACGGGATTTTCCAGGCAGGAGTACTGGAGTGGGGTGCCATTGCCTTCTCCCAGCCTCTGTGTTAGGAAGCTAGAATTCCCACGGGCTTTCTGCAAGACTGGACTTGAGTAGGTGGAGGGGCTCAGAGGAAGGTCTGGGGCGTGTGCTGAGTTCTGCACACACAACCATGGACTGCAGCCTATCAGGCTCCTCCATCCACGGGATTTTCCAGGCAGGAGTACTGGAGTGGGGTGCCATTGCCTTCTCCCAGCCTCTGTGTTAGGAAGCTAGAATTCCCACGGGCTTTCTGCAAGACTGGACTTGAGTAGGTGGAGGGGCTCAGAGGAAGGTCTGGGGCGTGTGCTGAGTTCTGCACACACCTGAGGTTAGAGCTGGCCAGGGACCAGGAAGAGGGATAATGACAGCATCCTTGGTGCTGCCCCTCAGGGAAGGTGGAGGGGAGGAGTGTTGAAGGAGGAGTCAGGGACTCTGGAAGCAGAAGGCAACCAGGATAAGCTCACCTTCCTGGTGTTCTGATCAAGAAACGGAACGCTTTCCTCCAGCAGAACTGTATAACGGCTTCATTGCTACTAGAAGATTCAACATCCATGTATTGATTAAAAAAGAGAATTCTTGGGCTTCCCTAGTGGCTCATGGGTAAAGAATCCACCTGTCAATGTAGGAGACACAGGTGTGATCCCTGGTCCAGGAAGATCCCACATGCCGCAGAGCAACTAAGCCCCGTGAACCACAACTAGGGAAGCCTGTGCTCTAGAGCCCGGGAGCTGCAACTGCTGATCTCACGAACCCTGGAGACCATGCTCCCCAACAAAAGAAGCCACCGCAATGAGAAGCCTGGGCACCACAGTTAGAGAGTAACCCATGCTGGCTTCAACTGGAGGAGAGCCCGTGCAGCAACAAAGAGCCAGCACAGCCAGAAATTGATTGATTGATTCATTAATTTTTTTGAGCTAGACTGCCTGCATTTGAATCCTAGCTCTGCCACTTTGACCTGCATGACCTTGGGCAAGTCACTTGACCTCTCTGTGCTTCAGTTTCTTCAACTGTAAAATAGAGATGCAAAGAGTATCTACTTCATAGTGTTACTGAAGAATAAGCCAGTGCTTAAAACACTTGGCCCTTAGTAACCTCTATACACAAATGAATTAGTATTATTATAAGGATCCTGTTTAAATTTACTACAGTCTCTTGCTGTGGGCAAATGTATCTCTTGTGGCTGATCACTTACAATTTCTCCCTTGACTCCTGGGCATCCCATGGTACATCTTCGGCCTTTTTCTTCTGAGGTCGTTTCACTTCTCTGGGTGACAGCCCCTTATCAGGTTTTTTTCTCTCTCCCTGATCTGCAGCCATTTGCTCTGTAGATTCCCTAATTTGAGACAGATGACAGTCCACTGTGGCTTTCAAGAACCAGGGGATATGTGTCAAGATCTTAGAGAATTCCCACTAGCATCCTTCTCAAAAGATGTGGCATCAGAAAGACAATGTCCCCTGCACCTGTGCCATCAAGGATAAGATTCACTGCACAAGGGACTTCCCTGGTGGTCCAGTGGCTAAGACTCTATGCTCCCCATGCAGGGGGTCCAGGTTTGATTCCTGGTCAGGGAGCTAGATCCCGCATGCCAAAACTAAGACCTGGCACAGCCAAATAATGATAAAATACATATTTTTTAAGAAAGAATCACGGGACAGCGCTTTCCAAAAGTAATGCTTCAATTTCCAATCTCTCCCCTCTGCCTTTCTAACTTCACCTATCTTGCCTTTATGTCCCTTTTGATACCCTCCCGTGAGTAAGGGTTTCAAGTTCCAACACCAGTTTCCAAGCATCTCCTTTGTCAGTCTGCTACCACCTTCCTTTGCAATATGAGAATAGTTGGCCTTTATTGGCTTAACTGAACTCCAGCTGAAAACGAGTTGAGTCCCATTTTAAGATTCTTTTGAGAGCATGGGTGTTCATGAGCAAAAGGCACCTGCTTCATATAAATTCTGAAAGGAAAATGGCCTGGGAACCTCGCTGGATGTTCAGGATTACTCCCAGGGTTCAGGGTTGAAGGAAAGGGGTTATTTCTTCCTTTGCATGAAGCCATTTCCTCACCAGCAGAAGCAGGCTGCACCGGCATTGGAACTAAGGCTGAATCTGCACAGGAATGCTTTCCACCAGCTGTCTGCTCACTTCCCTTTGAGGCCAAGTTCATTATCCTCTTAAAGCCTGTTTTCTCATGCAGAGGAGCTTGGCAGGCCAGGGAGTGTATGGTTCTTTGAAAGTGTGAAAGTGTTAGTTGTTCAGTCGTGTCTGACTCTGCATTCCCATGGTCTATAGCCCGCCAGGCTCCTCCATCCATGGGACTCTCCAGGCAAGAATACTGGAGTGGGTTGCCATTCCTTTCACCAGGGGATCTTCCCAAATCAAGGATCAAGTCCAGGATCATGTATGTGTGTGTAGTGTATATATACACATATATGTATGTAACTGAATCACATTGCTGTACAGCAGAAATTAACACAATATTGTAAATCAACTATATGTCAGTTAAAAAAATTAATAAAAAAGTTTTAAAGGAAGAAATTTGGCCATAGACACATACAGAGGGAAGATGAGATAAAGAGACACAAGACGAACATCCTAGGAATACGCAGGACAGAAGTGGTGCATTAACAAGCCAGGGAATGCCAAAGATTGACAGAAAACCACCAGAAATCAGGAAGAGGCAAGGAAGGATTCAGAAGCACCATAACCTTGAGACAACTTGATGTCAGACCCCTAGCCTCCAAAACTGTGAAACCATCACTTTTTCTTCAGTAAGTTATGCAATTTGGCACTTTGTTACAACAACGCTAGTAAAATACATGGATACCCACATACCGTACTTAGCCCTCAAATCCTTCCCTGTCAAACTCAGAAGCATCTATGCCTATCACTCAGAGAGCTCCCAGATGCCCTTTGACAATAAAGCTGGCCTGGCCCTCCATGTCTCATTCATTCATTTCCTTAAATTTCCCAAGTACCAGTTCCATGCCAGATACTATTCTGGTTGCTTGCCTTGGATTTCCCAGGCAAGAATACTGGACAAGTTTGCCATTTCCTTCTCAAGGGGATCTTCCCAACCCAGGGATCGAACCTGTGTCTCCTGCACTAGCAGGCGAAATCTTTAACACTGAGCCACTTGGGAAGCCCAAAACAATTATACTCCAATAATAAAATAAAATTCTAAAAATAATAATGAAAAGTCAACTTGATCAACCATAGTAGAAAGACAACTATATCATCTTTACGTTAGACTTTTAAAGGCTCCCTATAAAAATATTACAGAATCATTAAGTGAAAAGGAAACCAAAGGATCCACAGCAAAAACTTGGAGGGAAAAAAATGTGATAGAGAGTGGGCAGATAATTAATTTAAAAACACGGATCATGTTCCCTTTCTAGATTGTGTGATGTCTGAGCTATTTGGCAGCTTTTGTTTTTTTAATTAATAGACTTTTGTGGGGGGACGGGTTGTTTTAGATACACAGAAAAATTGAAGAGAACGTACAAAGAGTTCCCCCTCACACACTCTCCCACCTCCAGTTTATCTGGCAGCTTTTTAAAATTTGTGATCTGATGTGCTTTCTCATCCAAAGAAGAATCTCTGTGTCTAATTTTATGTCTGTCACTGTGTGTCCTTTTTCTTTAAGAGCGCCTACAAAATCTCACCCGCTTCAAGTCCCACAGAACCCAGGCCCCTTCCTGTCCCCTCTTTAGTCTGTTTCATTATCACTGCAGTACCACAAGGTGGGCATTTCAGAGCCAGACTAGGAACTGAGCCACAGGAAGGGTGAAGGACGTGCCTGGAGACACAGGAGGAAACACTGAGGCCAAGAACCAGCACCCAGAGCCTCCTAGACAGGCCCGCCGCCAGTCGCCTCTTGCGGGGTGCCCGGATGCAGTCACCTCTGCAGGCAGGTATTAGACTTCACCTTCTCATCCGGGAACAGGGACCATAGCAACAACAGGCTGGTGGTCACTTAGCCACACGCCTGAAATTCAAGAAGCTCCAAAAACAGAGAGCTCTTCCAGAATCAGCAGCAGCAGAGCTTGAAACTCAACTTTAAGTAGAGCAGGCTTGAAATTCAACATTCAAAAAGCTAAGATCATGGTATCTGGTCCCATCACTCCATGGCAAATAGATGGGGAAACAGTGGAAACAGTGACAGACTTTATTTGGGGGGGCTCCAAAATCACTGTGACTGCAGCCATGAAATTAAAAGATGCTCCTTGGAAGAAAAGCTATGAGCAATCTAGACAGCATATTAAAAAGCAGAGACATTACTATACCAACCAAGGTAGGTCTAGTCAAAGCTATGGTTTTTCTAGTAGTCAAGTGTAGATGTGAGACTTGGACCATAAAGAAAGCTGAGCACTGAAGAATTGATGGTTTTGAACTGTGGTGTTGGAGAAGACTCTTAAGAGTCCCTTGGACTACAAGGAGATCCAACCAGTCGATACTAAAGGAAATCAGTCCTGAATATTCATTGGAAGAACTGATGCTGAAGCTGAAGCTCCACTGCTTTGGCCACCTGATGTGAAGAAAACTGACTCACTGGAAAAGACCCTGATGCTGGGACAGATTGAAGGCGGGAGGAGAAGGGGATGACAGACATGAAACGGTTAGATGGCATCATTGACTCAATGGGCATGAGTTTGAGCAAGCTCCAGGAGTTGGTGAAGGGCAGGGAAGCCTAGCGTGCTGCAGTCCTTGGGGTTGCAAAAAGTCAGACATGACTGGACAACTGAACTGAACTGAACAGCAGCAGAATCTGACCCGAATGGATCGGAGCTTACGGTTTATCCTCACTGACCCAGTTTTTTTTCTTTCCCCTACTCATTTTATTTTTTAAAATTTATTTATCTTTAATTGAAGGATAATTGCTTTACAATATCGTGTTGGTTTCTGCCATACAACAACATGAATCAGCCATAGGTATACATATGTCCTCTCCCTCTTGAACCTCCCTCCCATCTCCCACCCCATCCCATCCTTCTAGGTTGTCACAGAGCCCTGGTTTCAGTTCCCTGATCTGACCCAGTTTTGTGTGAATATGTACCTGTCTTGCTGTTTGATTTCAAAGGCTGCCCCAGACCCCACACGGGCTGCTGTGTTATACACAGGTCATGCACGGCAGTAGCTTTTCACAAGTCTGCAGGGCTCTGAATTCTGAAATATATCTAGCCCCAGGGGCTTGGATAAGGGGTTACAAACCTGAATCTAACTCTTAGGGTGGTGGTAAGGATGCAAAATGATAAAGCATGTGAACAGGCTTTAAGATGTCAGCACCATCATAGCCCTAAAAGCAGAAAAGTAAGAAGAGAGAAGAGAAGTGAAAGAAGAGGGAAGCTGGACTTCCCTGGTGGTACAGTGGATAAGAATCCACCTGCCACCGCAGGGGACATGGGTTTGATCCCTGGTCCAGGAAGATTCCATATGCCTCGGGGCAACTAAGCCTGTGTGCCACAACTACTGAAGCCCGTGTGCCCTAGAACCCGTCCTCCACAACAAAAGAGGCCACTGCAATGAGAAGCCTGTGCACCGAAACTAGAGATCAACCCCCACTCGCTGCAACTAGAGAAAGCCTGCACACAGCAACAAAGACCCAGCACAGCCAAAAATAAGCTAATTAATTTAAAAAAAGATGGGAGAAGCCTAATTTCAAGCTCAGCAGCAGGTGCACTTGAAACACTACCTGAGAGCAAGCTCGCCACCCACATAATGACACCAACTCCGTGCCCGTTTGGGGTACAGTTGCCCCTTCACACACCTGGATTCCAAAGAAGCCCTGCAAGGGTACCATGCTGCCCCAAACCTCTCTGGGCCCCCATTCCTCGTCTCTAAAAAATGGGGGAGAATAGCTAATTGTGGGCTGTTATAGGCTGAATTGTGTCTTCACCCGTCAAAAAAATTCATTATGTTGACATTCATTATTTAGAATATGACTGTGTTTGGAATGAGTTCATGAGGGTAGAAATGAACCTAATATGACTGATATCCTTATAACAAGAGGGAAATTGGACACAAAGATATAGCATGGAGAGACACGGGGAGGCCCCACCACCCACAGGCCATGGACAGAGGCCTGGAAGAGACAGACTCTTTCCTCCCAGCTTTCAAAGCAGCCAATCCTGATGACACGTCAGTTTGGACTTCCGGCCTCCAGAACTGTGAGACAATAAATTACCTACTGTTTAACCCATCCCATTCATGGTGGCAGCCCCAAATGAATACAGTCTATGTCAAAATAAGGTCTCCCTTTTTCTCTGTCTACCATTACTGTTACTCCCATGGCGATGATGTGTGTCATATGATGTATATATGATCATTTCAGCAAATACAGCTTCAGGTTGAGCCTGATGTTGACAGGAAGCAAATTTCATAATTCTCCATGAGAAATCAACTTTGCATGAGCACCTGGAGTTAGTGGTAAAGAACCTGCCTGCCAGTGCTAGAAATGTAAGAGACACGAGGTCGATCCCTGGGTCAGGAAGGTCCCCTGGAGGAGGGCATGGCAACCTGTGGACAGAGGAGCCTGGCCTCCCAAGAGGTCCCAGATGATGTCTTTGCCTCCCAAGAGCCCCATCTGTGTCTGGAGCTCCCTCTTCCTGGACATAAAAATTCAGCCTATTTGTCAGTGCCTGAAGCACCCATGTGGAGGAGGAAATGGCAACCCACTCCAGTATTCTTGCCTGGAGAATCCCATGGCCAGAGGAGCTTGGTGGATTACAGCCCACGGGATCACAAAGAGTTGGACACGGCTGAGCGACTAAGCATGAAAAACACATGTGAACTTCTGAGAGTCCCCCGTACCTTCCTCTGTGACAAGGAGAAAGAGTAAGACATTAGATACCATTACCTAGACTTAACGCAAAAAGCATAGAAAATTATCACCCACCAAAGACCAATGAATAAAACCAGCCTGCAAAGTATTAATAGAATACACTAATTTGCAGCCCCTGACCGGATCAGCGCTGCCTTTCAGATTTGCCTGCCTGAGCTCCACTTCCCAGCCTGGGACACCAAAGCCTCCAGTGAGCATGCAAAGCTTTCTTTTCCATTAAGCAAAGATCAAAGAACAAAGATTACTAATGGCAACAAGTACCCAGGGAGCACCCCGATGTCAGCACTCTACACACCAGGTGCATAAGCAGGACCTGCAGTCCTGCTCCAGGTGCTCAAAGCCACGCTGGCCCCAAGGCCCAGCTCATCAGATCTGCTTCCAGTGCTGTGTAATAAGCTCTGGGATGCAAACATCCCTGTGTACATCCTCAGGGACCGTCTGAACACCCACCAGGCCATTTAGTCTCTGTTCTTGATTTCAGGGGCAGCTCCAGGGCTTCACTGGTGGTCCAGTGGTTAAAAATCTGCCTGCCAGTGCAAGGGACACGTGTTCAATCCCTGGTCTGGGAAGATCCCGATGCCTCAGGGCAACTAAGCCCATGTACCACAACTACTGAAACCAAGCTCTGGAGCCCACGAGCTAAAACTACCAAAGTCTGAGCCTCCCAGGGCCTCTGCTCTGCCACCAGAGAAGCCACCACAATGAGAAGCCCATGCACCAAAATGAAACCCTGAGGCTGGAGGCAGATGGGCCTCCCTCAGGGAAGAGCAATTGGAGATTCATCGTCCATTGCCCCAAACTCCAAGAATGAAACCAAGCTCTGGAGCCCACGAGCTAAAACTACCAAAGTCTGAGCCTCCCAGGGCCTCTGCTCTGCCACCAGAGAAGCCACCACAATGAGAAGCCCATGCACCAAAATGAAACCCTGAGGCTGGAGGCAGATGGGCCTCCCTCAGGGAAGAGCAATTGGAGATTCATCGTCCATTGCCCCAAACTCCAAGACAAGAAGAGTAGGGCAATTAAGGGAGGAGGCTGGACCCTGCACAGACCACGTATTTCTCATTCCCAAAGTCAAGAGAACTCCCCAACCACACATGGCGCAGAAAGGGCTCCTTGGAAACCAAAGGGGAGTCATGTCAAAGGATGTTCTACCCATAGGCCTTTGTGGTAGGATCCATCTTGACTACACTCACACACATGGGAGGATCCTGAGATGCAGCAGATATGGACTGTGAACCAGGCAAATCAGAATGACTGGCCAAAGGAAGCCCAGAAGAAATGCCTCCCATGGAAGTAACTCAAACTGCCACCAGCGTGCAACTCAGCAACTCAGGGACTCTCCGAGTCTGCCCGTGTGTCTAGCCACACGTACTGTAATCCTTTCTCCTCCTGATGAATACTTGACTTGCTTTACTACTTTCCATCTGTGGAAATTCTTTTCTGCAAAGCTGAAGGGCCAGGGCCCTGGTCACTGACCACTGGTCCAGTGGATAGGATCTGTGACCTGGCCTCAATCTCTGGTTGAGAACCCAAGCCCCACCCCAAGCCCTCTGCAGGCCAAGGCCACCCGAGATCAGACCCAGCACAGCCATTAATAAATAAATAATTTTTAATGTATATGGAACATATGAAACTCAAAAACAAAAGAAAAGAAAAGTTGGCTACAAATCGCCTATCCCATGAAGACAGGCAAGGGGATGTTAGCATCTCCCCACTCCACACACTTTCCCACCAGTCGAGACAGAGTTCCTTCCTCTTGCCATGCAGGGTGCATAGTGACAGGTTCCCAAAGAGCACATTACCCGAGTGCCAAGCTGGGTGAGAGCTGAGTGGGCCCTGGTATGTCCTTTACCTGAGCCCACCTTTGCTCAGGAAGGCTCTTCCCACAGCCAAGTGTCCGCTTGGCTGAGGGAAGATGCTGTGACAGGCCAGGTGCCCTTCTAGTTGAAGTGAACAGTCTGCCAGGCACAGGCTTGCTGGGGTCAGTGACAATTAGCTGCTTCCAGCTGGGACACCGAAGGATTAAGCTGTCCCTCCATGGCACGCTGGATGGTCCCCTGAGAAGCAGAATGAGCAGAGCAACACCACCAGAGCCCACAATTAGTTGCTGAATGAATGAATGGAAGACTCTTTACCTTAAGTCGTCCAGCACACCATGCTTTTCTGCTCATTGTGGCTCAGACAGTAAGGGATCTGCTGGCAATGCGGGAGATGTGGGTTCAATACCTTGGTGGGGAAGATCTCCTGGAGTAGGAAATGGCAACCCACTTCAGTACGCTTGCCTGGAGAATCCCCATGGACAGAGAAGCCTAGCAGACTACAGTCCAAGGGGGTCACAAAGAGTAGAACTGAGGGACTAACACTTTCACTTTCATTCAAGTGTAGGACATTTCGCACAAAATTTAGTGGAAAACATCAGGAAAGCAGATCCTACAACATGAAGCGCCTTTTGCAGTAGTAGAAAGTTTAACGTGGTCACTAAGGTCTAACTTACCTTAACTCCCTACTGCTGCTACTGCTACTGCTAAGTCACTTCAGTCGTGTCCGACTCTGTGCGACCCCATAGACGGCAGCCCACCAGGGTCCCCCATCCCTGGGATTCTCCAGGCAAGAATGCTGGAGTGGGTTGCCATTTCCTTCTCCAGTGCATGAAAGTGAAAAGTGAAAGTGAAGTGAAGTTGCTCAGTCGTGTCCCACTCTTAGCGACCCCATGGACCGCAGCCCACCATGCTCTTCCATCCATGGGATTTTCCAGGCAAGAGTACTGGAGTGGGGTGCCATCGCCTTCTCCGAACTTTCTACTGAGAGCTACCCAAAAAGCCCTGCTTCCTGCCTCCCACACTGAGCCACCTCACCTTGTGCACATCTTAGAACAGGTATGCCAGCTCTGTGCCAGCTGTTAGGCTGCACTACATTTCCCAGAATTCCCTTTCCTTGGGTGTTTCCTCTTAGCACGGACTCCAAGAGAAAGTCTCTCAGGAGAGTTGGAAGATGGAAGGGAGGCAGCAGCTATTTTGTAGCACAGAGGTTGTTGCTGATCAGCAGATTCCTGTCTGAGGTGAAGTGGCAGCTAATCTTGTCATTGTTCTCTTCTCCTTCTAAATATTCCTTCCCTGTCCCTGCCTCCTGGATGTGTCTGTTCAGCTCCATGTGTGTGCTCTGGCTCCTGCAGGTTATCTTCATTTCCAAGGTCAAATGTAACAAGAACAGACAGAGAGTTCAGTTCATCTTTATGGGATTTCAACTTGTGCACATGGGGTTTCAACCTGCTTGTGATTTTTCCTTCTTGACCGCCTGACTGGTGCCTCCCTGGACTGAGACAGCCTTGCAGAGACAGCTTGGCCAGTGTCCTTAATTGCAGAAGCCACGTCCCTGTAGAACATGAATTATATATTTATCCTGATTCTTGACATGAACCCTGTCCAATAAAACAAGGGATTTTAGAGACAAAAATCCCTATCTTTTAAAAAGAGATAGGTGGAAACGATGGCACAAGATATAAGAGCACCCAGCACAGATTATGATACACAGGCAAAGCTCACTAAACATTAATATCAATTTTAAGCGGACGAGGGTTTTGTGAAGATGAAAGGAGCAATGCTTATGAAAATGTTTTGAGAACTATGAAATACTATTCAGATGTCAGGTTTCATTATTTCTACACCTAGGGAGGTTACTTATATAATCAGTAATATAGACAAAGACTGGGCTTCCCAGGTGGCACTAGCCTGCCAATGCAGGAGACTTAGGAGATGCGTGTTCAATCCCTGGGTCAGGAAGATCCCCTAGGGGAGGTCATAGCAACTCACTCCAGTATTCACACCTGGAGAATCCCATGGACAGAGGACTTGGCGGGCTTCGGTTCACAGGGTTGCAAAGACTCGGACATGACGGAAGTGATTTAGCATGCACACACCCATGGACGAAGACGATCGCTGTATCTGAGGAGACAGTTCTAATTCTTTCAGACTGGTAACGTGTCTTTTCTGGTAACCGGTAATGTGTATCTCTGTACCAAATACCACCTTATGTCACCTCTCCCTGCATGCCCTCTTCTGCTTATGTGGCAGGCTCACACAGGCTTCCAGACAATCTCAGAATGGTCCGGATATGCATGGATTGCCTACTTCACCCAACCCATACCCCATGGGACTTGCAATGAAGTCATGTTTCCATTTCCAGAACTGGGATCCAATGACCAGATGCCACTGTTGGGCTCCTACCCTAGGAACCAAATAGTCTTGTTTCTGAACATGTGTGATAATGAGTGTCCTAGGAGAGCTATGAAGCCAGTTACACACTTTCCTCCCTCCAACGTAGATTGACCCCACTGTCTCCAACTCAGTCCCTGCTGTTTCATTCTCTGCCTGCTCTTCTACTTCCTACAAATACTCCTAATTGAGCTGGGGACCTGAGGCCATCTTCCCCACCCCACAAGAGCTGACATTTTTCTGTCTTCTTGCGGTGACTCTCCTGGAATGACTGCTATTCCCACCAGGTTCTCGGGGATTCCACGGCTGTGTTGGAAGCCACGGGATGGAATGACCCGGCACAGTCCACTTCTAGAATTTGGAATGAGACCACTCTCCCCCTTGAGGATTGTGGCCAATCAGGAGCCCTCTTCCAAATGAGCCCAAGAAGCCAGGTTAATTCTCCATAGTTAGCTCTACTTGCACTCGGCCCTAACTAGCAGATGGTGCCATCTGCCTTAGAGCCCACGTTTACCTTAGTTACCTTCATTCTGGTCTCCCAGTCTACGAAGGCAGTTGAGGCAGCCCGAGGGAGGCAGCTATGCTTCAGAAAAAACATTCAGTAATTGGATCCCGATTCAAACCAAGCAACCACAGAGGACATCTTTAAGACAATCAGGAAATGTTAATATGGGCAGTGTATTAGATGGTGCTAAGGGAATCATTAATTGTTCTGGGTGTGATCACTGTAAGGCAGTCTTTTAACAGTCCTTAACAGAGATTTATATTGAACTGCTTACAGGTGAAATGATAATTATATGGAATTTGTTTTAAAATAATGCAGAAAAAAATAAATGGGGAAAAGAAATAAAATAAGATGAGCAAAATGGTGATAATGCTGGATCTGAGCAAGGGTATGCGGGGGTTTGGAAAACTATTCTCTCTACAGCAGAAATTAACACTTTATTGTAAATCAACTATAGTTCAATTTTTAAACAGATGTGGTGGTAGTATAGTCGCTAAGTTGTGTCCAACTCCTGGGACTCCATGTACTGTAGCCCACCAGGCTCCTCTGTCCAGGAGATTTCCAGGCAAGAATACTGGAGTGGATTGCTGCGCCCTCCCCTAAGAGCTCTGCCCAGCCCAGGGACTGAACCTGCATCTCCTATGTTGCAGGTGGATTCTTTACTGCTAAGCCATCAGGGAATAATTTTTTTAAATTATATATGTATATAATCACTGCAAAAACTAAGTGGCTGTAAAATTTAAAAGTAAGAATGTATACTTATAACTGAATCACTTTGCTATACAGCAGAAATTAACACAACATTGTTAATCAACTATGCTTCTGTTTAAATTTTTTTAACTCTCTCTATATCTCATACTGGTCAAAATTTTCCACATCAATTTTTTTAATTTCTGAAAAATGTACAGAGACTTTCTACATACAGCTGAGCTTCTACTCTATCAGAGCTTTCGACAATCTCAACTCCAGTTAAGAAATAGGAATCCAAATGGGATAGAGAAAATCTGAGTTTTCTCCCAGGAAAATGGCACCAGGAGTGAATGAACACAGAATCCTGAGGTCCCCTTTTAAAACTTACTCTCCTTGGGTTCTAAAAACTGCAGTTTATTGACCGACTTTTAATGGCTATGTCCAAGACCATCAAGGACTTCCCCGATGGCTCAGTGGTAAAGAATTTGCCTGCAATGCAGGAGACACAGTAGACACAATTTTGATCCCTATGTTGGGAAGATCCCCTGGAGGAAGAAATGGCAACCCACTCCAGTATTCTTGCTTGGAGAATCCCATGGACAGAGGAGCCTGGAGGGCTACATACAGCCCATGGAATTGCAAAAAGTCAGACACCACTGAGCAACTGAGCATGCATACATCAAGCCTATTAGACTCTACGAGAAAGTAAAGCCTAGAAATAAGAATGTATAAAGATTTTTATCTTTTTTACAAATTTACTTTGTGTCTTGAAATATATGTGTAATATCATAAATATATGTAAAATGAAAGAGTTGCCACTGTTTGAGAAAGCAATAAAACATGCTATCAAGTTCAAATCACCTTCAAATGTTAATAAAAATATAGGCAACAAAAACAACTATCCACATTATTATATTTGACCATTAATATGAAATAGAAACCCCATCTGCACCGTCAAACAGAAAACGTCTCACTCTTTCAGATTATATCATCACCCAATAAAAATACTCCTACATTTTGATTCTAATGGAGTTTTCCGGGGTTCTAAGGCAGAGTTCAAATCCTGGAAGATGATGCTGAGAAAGTGCTGCATTCAATATGCCAGCAAATTTGGAAAACTCAGCAGCGGCCACAGGACTGGAAAAGGTCAGTTTTCATTACAATCCCAAACAAAGGCAATGCCAAAGAATGCTCAAACTGCCGTACAATTGCACTCATCTCACACACTAACAAAGTAATGCTCAAAATTCTCTAAGCCAGGCTTCAGCAATATGTGAACCATGAACTTCCAGATGTTCAAGCTGATTTTAGAAAAGGCAGAGGAATCAGAGATTGAATTGCCAACATCCACTAGATCATTGAAAAAGCAAGAGAGTTCCAGAAAAACATCTATTTCTGCTTTATTGACTATGCCAAAGCCTTTGACTGTGTGGATCACAATAAACTGTGGAAAATTCTGAAAGAGATGGGAATACCAGACCACCTGACCTGCCTCTTGGGAAACTTATATGCAGGTCAGGAAGCAACAGTTAGAACTGGACATGGAACAACAGACTGGAAGGAGTACGTCAGGGCTGTATATTGTCACCCTGCTTATTTAACTTATATGCAGAGTACATCATGAGAAACACTGGGCTGGAAGAAACACAAGCTGGAATCAAGATTGCTGGGAGAAATATCAATAACCTCAGATATGCAGATGACACCACCCTTATAGCAGAAAGTGAAGAAGAACTACAAAGCCTCTGATACAAGTGAAAGAGGTGAGTGAAAAAGTTGGCTTAAAGTTCAACATTCAGAAAACTAAGATCATGGCATCCGGTCCCCTCACTTCATGGGAAATAGATGGGGAAAAGTAGAAATAGTGTCACACTTCATTTTTTTGGGCTCCAAAATCACTGCAGTTGGTGATTGCAGCCATGAAACTGAAAGACATTTACTCCCTGGAAGGAAAGTTATGACGAACCTAGACAGCATATTAAAAAGCAGAGACATTACTTTGCCAACAAAGGTCCATCTAGTCAAGGCTATGGTTTTTCCAGTGGTCATGTATGGATGTGAGAGTTGGACTGTGAAGAAGCTGAGTGCCGAAGAATTGAAGCTTTTGAACTGTGATGTTGGAGAAGACTCCTGAGAGTCCCTTAGACTGCAAGGAGATCCAGTCCATCCTAAAGGAGATCAGTCTTAGGTGTTCATTGGAAGGACTGATGCTGAAGCTGAAATTCCAATACTTTGGCCACCTCACGTGAAGAGTTGACTCATTGGAAAGACCCTGATGCTGGGAGCAGTTGGGGGCAAGAGTAAAAGGGGACGACAGAAGATGAGATGGCTGGATGGCATCACCGACTCGATGGACAAGAGTTTGGGTGAACTCTGGGAGATGGTGACGGACAGGGAGGCTTGGTGTGCTGTGGTTCATGGGGTCGCAAAGAGTCGGACATGACTAAGCGACCGAACTGAACTGAAGGCAGAGTTAAGGTTTCCTAAATTATCCTGAGAAAATTTCACTTCATCTTTTTAAATAGATGACTAATTTCAATTTTCTTACCCTGTGTTGGGCACTCCACACAGCAGACGGTACATGTGTATAGAAATCCTCACTTTTCTTTCTGGGAGATGATAGCTTCTTTCAGATACCATCAGCCCATCTTACCCAATGGTCAAGGAGTCTTTCAGTCAGCAAATAGGAATTGAATCACTATAATGTTTCAGGCACTGCCACAGGCAAAGACTTTAAGGAAATGGGCTTGCTCAGTGATACAATCAAGTTCAGCTCAGTTCAGTCACTCAGTCATGTCTGACTGTTTGTGACCCCATGAATCGCAGCACGCCAGGCCTCCCTGTCCATCACCAACTCCCGGAGTTCACTCAGACTCACGTCCATTGAGTCAGTGAAGCCATCCAGTCATCTCATCCTCTATCGTTCCCTTCTCCTCCTGCCCCCAATCCCTCCCAGCATCAAGGTCTTTTCTAATGAGTCAATTATTTGCATGAGGTGGCCAAAGTACTGGAGTTTCAGCTTTAGCGTCATTCCTTCCAAAGAAATCCCAGGGCTGATCTCCTTCAGAATGGACTGGCTGGATTTCCCTGCAGTCCAAGGACTCTCAAGAGTCTTCTCCAACACCACAGTTCAAAAGCATCAATCTTCAGTGCTCAGCCTTCTTCACAGTCCAGCTCTCACATCCATACATGACTACTGGAAAAACCATAGCCTTAACTAGACGAACCTTAGTCGGCAAAATAATGTCTCTGCTTTTGAATATGCTATCTGGGTTGATCGTAACTTTTCTTCCAAGGAGTAAGCATCTTTGAATTTCATGGCTGCAGTCACCATCTCCAGTGATTTGGGAGCCCAAAAAAATAAAAGTCTGACACTCTTTCCACTGTTTCCCCATCTATTTCGCATGAAGTGGTGGGACCGGATGTCATGATCTTCGTTTTTTGAATGTTGAACTTTAAGCCAAGTTTTTCACTCTCCTATTTCACTTACATCAAGAGGCTTTGTAGTTCCTCTTCACTTTCTGCCATAAGGGTGGTGTCATCTGCATATCTGAGGTTATTGATATTTCTCCCAGCAATCTTGATTCCAGCTTGTGTTTCTTCTAGTCCAGCGTTTCTCATGATGTACTCTGCATATAAGTTAAATAAGCAGGGTGACAATATACAGCCTTGATGTACTCCTTTTCCTATGGTTTTTTGGGTAGTCAAGTGTGGATGTGAGAGTTGGAGAAGGTTGAGCACTGAATAATTGATGCTTTTGAATTGTGGTGCTGGAGAAGACTCTTGAGAATCCCTCAGACAGCAAAGAGATCAAAGCAGTTGATCATAAAGGAAATCAACCTTGAATATTCATTGGAAGCACTGATGCTAAAGCTGAAGCTCCAATACTTTGGCCACCCAATGTGAAGATCCGAGTCATCAGAAAAGACCCTGATGCTGGGAAAGACTGAAATCAGGAGGAGAAGGGGATGACAGAAGATGAGATGGTTGGATGGCATCACCGACTCAATGGACATGAGTTTGAGCAAACTCAGGGAGGTGGTGAAGGACAGGGAAAGCCTGGCATTCTGCAGTCCATGGGGTCACAGAGTCAGGCACAACTTAGCAACTGAACAGCAACAGGATACAGGAATGAAAGCTAACATTTGAAGTGCGTTTTTGTGGCTTACAAAGAATAAAGTTCTGTTACTATCTGAGCAAGTCTCTGAACCGCAGTTTCTTCATTTGAAAAGGAAGGACAATATTATCACCCAGTTGAACAGTTTTGAGGTTTGGGTAGTTCTTAGGGGTTTTGTTCGTTTGCTTTGTGCTTTTGTTTTCAAAGTTTTGAGCAGCTACTTTGCACCAGGGGACATGTTTCTTAATAAGGACTTTTATTTTCTAGCTGCACTGTGTCTCTGTTGCTGCCCAGGCTTCTCTAGTTGCTGCAAGTGGACTATTCTCCAGTTGCAGTGCATGGGCTTCTCACTGCAGTGGCTTCTCTTGCTGTGGAGCACAGGCTCTAGGCAAACAGGCTTCAGTAATTGCACCTCTCAGGCTCCAGAGCTTGGGCTCAGTAGCTCTGGTGCACGGGCTTAGTTGTCCTGTAGTCCATTGAATCTTCCAGGACCAGGGATAGAACCCATGTTCCCTCCATTGACAGGCGGATTCCTAACCAACGCACCAGGCGCTGTATTCCTATTGCTATCCTAGACAGTCACTATGATGCTTTTATGAACTGTGATAGTTCCCAGCTTGACAGAGTGCAGGCTCCTTAAATGTCCCTTCCCCTCCCACTCACTTATTTCACTGGATCTTTCCTGGGACCTCCTCCTGGCCCAGCTTCCCAGCCTGCCTCTTTGGCAGTGAATCAATCTCCCTTCTGCCTCAGGCCTCACACAGATGAAGCTCAGCCCATCAGGAGAAGCATCCAATTGTCAGCACAGCACTGTGATGGGCAGGGCTCCCACCAGCCCTGCCAACGTGACCCAGACAGGGCAGTGGGCTATGGAACTGGAGACAGGAGGAACCAGTCAGTTCCGCTGCATTGAATTAGACAGACTGAAACTTTCAACCGCTTCTGATGCTGCTGAATTCTTGGGAACCACTTGAACAAGCAGAGCTTTGTGTTCCGTTCCTGCAAGGCTGACCCACAAAGAGGGCTCATCAGAGCTTACAAGGGAGCTGGGGGCGAGGAGGCTAGGCAGACTCTCCCACTCCTCAATTATTAGTAACATCAATCCCCCTCTTCCCCATCACATTGTCTTAGTTCTCCCTTCTGACCAAGGAATCCCATTAATGCTCTGTGATGTACATTCCAAATGACATCACCTCGTTCTTTGAAATTCAAAGAGCTGGATTAATGAACCACAAACTTCAAGCAGATTGGCCGTGTAATCCATCACATCGGACCGCAGCTTTGCCACTGCCTTGAATTCCAAAGGATGGCGGAAATTTCCCAGGCTGTTTCTGAAAATGAACACAGGTGCTTGAAACAGCAGCCTGCGCCGCATTCATCATTCCTAGCAACATCATGTGTCTTCTGTGTGCTGGAAATTAAACAGTCTCATTCTCTGTCCAGCGGTTTTAGTTGAGAATTTAACCTGTTCCAATCTTATATTAAATTCCAATCTTTTCCAGAAAAATCTGCATTGAATTCATTTCACCAATCTATTGAAAATATCCCTCTTGGCAGCCTTTCAGAAAAGCCGTATAAATGGCAAACTCTTTTCGATTTTGTTGAAGTATTAAGAACACTACTTATCTACAGATTCAACTGAGGCTCTTTTATTTCATTTCCCCATGCTCCTTTTATATAATGTCAGGGCCACAAAAACCAGGAGCAGTGACTGGTCACAGCCATTCACCGTTCCTTCTGTGGTGAAAATGACATTAAAGTCGGCAAATGAAAAAATATATATCAAACTAATTACCTCCTTTTCCTCCAAAGCAAAAGATAATCTAACACCATTCTTTTGGACATAATGCCACTTACTTCACATAAAGGGGTTTCTATATGCTCAGAGAAAGGTGGTGTTCAATACGTGTGAATCAAAACCCAAATTAGCTAATTAACTGATGTGTCTGACAATGAAATGATGAATCCATATGCTGTGAAAATTGTCAAAGGCACAGAAGATGTCACATAAAATGTCATGTCAGGTGAGATCAGTTCAGAATTTATCTACCGGTAAAACAAAAGCAGCTTCTTTTATTTTTTAAAGCACCATAGCATAAAAATTTGGTTAGCTGGGATGATCAGGAAATGAATCATTGCTGGATTACTAAGTTTTCCAGGGAGCTGAAGGGAAGCGTTTGTTTTTTAGTTTAACTATTTCCCTATTAATATGGCTTGCTGATTCAGAATCATCACTGTGAACACCACAAATCATTTACTGAAGGTCTAGGAGCTTGTTGCAGCAGGGGATTATTTGTCCCTTCGTTAAGTTGCTCCAAATGATGCTGGATATGTCTGATGAAAGAAAGTAAAAATGAAAGTCACTCAGTCGTGTCTGGCTCTTTGCAACCCCATGGACTATATAGTCCACGGAATTCTCCAAGCCAGAATATTGGAGTGGGTAGCCTTTCCCTTCTCCAGCGGATCTTCCCAATCCTGGGATCGAACCCAGGTCTCCCACATTGCAGGCGGATTCTTTACCAGCTGAGCCACAGGGGAAGCCCTGTGGATTTTGCCTGATGGTGACCTCAAACTGAGTTCTCTGTTTCCTGCCTCTCAGGTGGGCTCTCGAAGACTGAGTCTCAGACAGTCAGCATACTGCTGAGGTGACTTCCAAGGTGTCATTTCTGATGATGACGCTTTTACCTTTCCCAAATTCCTGACCTCCAGTAAGAGTTGGTTAAGATGTGGGTCATGTAGAATGTACCCAAACTAAAGGCTCCAATCATGTACTTTTTTTGCAAGAAGAGACTAATGCAGTAATCATTTCCTTAATAGTCTCCACCGTTTATAGGGTGTGATGGGGAAACCCATTCCTAACTAATCCAATGTTGAGTTATACAGAAGAGGAAAGACAAAATCAGATTCTCAACTAGAGCTTACCAGTGTGTGTGTGCTCAGGAGTTCAGTCGAATTCGACTGTTTCCAGCGCCTTGGACTCTAGCCCACCAGGCTCCTCTGTCCATGGGATTATCCTGGCAAGAATACTGGATGAGTTGCCATTTCCTGCTCCAGGGGATCTTCCTGACTCAGGAATCAAACCCATGTCTCCTGAGTCTCCTGCATTGGCAGGTGGAGTCTTTACCACTGAGCCACCTGGGAAGGCTGGCAATCAAATGTCTCACTGAAAATTCTAGCAAAACCACAGGAAACATCTATGCTGATGGAGAAATGGATGATATCAATATCACTGAAAAGCTACCAGGTAACACTTCAAGATAAACCAGTCCTTGAATTTAACTACTGCTGTACCAGCCCTGTGTTTTGGTTTGTAAAAATGTTTGGAATACCTAGCTCTAAACATTTGCACTTGTACTTCAATGTATATAAATTTTCTAGAAACCTGAAGCTGTTTAAAATGACTATAGACTTCTAACTTTTCCCAGTTTGTGGGGAAGTCAGCACATTTTAAAACCCATCATGCGACTTCTCGCCTGCTTCACCAAGAGACGCAGGATCTCCATTTTCCTTCTGCCCGTGTCATCAGTTTGTCTATACATGTTCTAAGCTTGATCAGAGAGCAATAAGACAGTGTTCCTCGGGCTTTCTCTCCCAGCTGGGGGACTTTAGGAATATTTCTTAATTTTTTTTAATCGGTGAAATACAGAACATTATAGCACCTACCTCAGAAAGCTGGTGTGACAATTAAAATAGACAACGCAAATCAACAGACAAGTGTGATTGGTGATGGGCAGGAAAGCCTGGTGTGCTGCAGTCCAGGGGGTCGCAAAGAGTTGGACATGACTGAGCAACTGAACTGAACTGATGATGTACCCACTGAAAGGAAGATGAACTGTTTCAATTTTTCCTGGATTCTGTGCCTTCTCCAGTTTTGTCGGTTTGGGGTTTTTTGTTGGTTGTGTCTTCTTGGCCAGCCCTCACAGCGTGTGGGATCTTAGTTCTGTGACCAGGGACTGAACCTGAGCCTCTTGTGCTGGAAGCACGGAGTCTTAGCCCCTGGACCACCAGGGAAGTCCCCGGCTTTTGTTTCTCATTTATCTTCTGTTTTCCCTTCAATCGTGTAGCTGTCATCCAGCCCTTTTCACGTCTCCTGACCACCTGCTCCTTTAAATTTTCCATTTCATACTTACTGTGGGTTGCCAAACTAAAATGAAGTTTCTTAGAATTGTGTGTAAAGCAAGAGAAAATAGGCCCTGAACTGGGACCTTCTCTCAGCCTTAAAATCCTTCCTGAGAGACTTTGTGACAGTTACATCTGGTCCTCAGTAGCTGACTTCCCTAGTCCCCGGCTTTTGTTTCTCATTTATCTTCTGTTTTCCCTTCAATCGTGTAGCTGTCATCCAGCCCTTTTCACGTCTCCTGACCACCTGCTCCTTTAAATTTTCCATTTCATACTTACTGTGGGTTGCCAAACTAAAATGAAGTTTCTTAGAATTGTGTGTAAAGCAAGAGAAAATAGGCCCTGAACTGGGACCTTCTCTCAGCCTTAAAATCCTTCCTGAGAGACTTTGTGACAGTTACATCTGGTCCTCAGTAGCTGACTTCCCTTTTCCAGCAGCTGTGTTGGGACTTCCTGAAGCCTGACTCATCTGGCATGATAAAAGACCAAGGCATCTTCCCAAAACATTCTTCACATTATCAGTTTTGTCCAAGAGTGAGGACCTGGGAGTAAATGCATATTTATGAAACATTATGCAATACTATTAAAATTTTATCATAATGAAAATTTACCATAAATGCGACACTATGAATTTTTTTCAAAATGTAGGTTAAAGAAAGTGCAAATTTTTAATATATGCAGTATTTTTTTAAGTACCTGAATCTAGTCAAGCCTCTAGATTTAATTCTTTTTTTTTAGAATAGAGGAGAAACTATTATAGATTGAAAGAGATATAAGAGCTGGAACAACCAAATGGCGTGTGAAGACATTGTTTGAAATCTGATTTGAAGAATCAATCCAAAAGAATCGGAGCATTTTGACGCAATCACGGAACATTAAACACAAAAGAGGTAGTCTCTAATATTAAGAAATGATTGTATTTTTGTTGTGATGATGATATTGTGGTTCAATTCAGTTCAGTCACTCAGTCGTGTCCAACTCTTTGTGACCCTGTGAATTGCAGCATGCCAGGCCTCCCTGTCCATCACCAACTCCCGGAGTTCACTCAAACTCAGGTCCATCAAGTCCGCGATGCCATCCAGCCATCNGTGGGGCAGAGAAAGCACCACCTCACTCCTGGCAGCCAGACTCCGTCCCGACAAGGAGCTGGCCAGGGGACAGGGCGCCCAGGGCGCCCAGCATCCTGCATCCACAGCCCATAGCATCCTCATGGCACTCGTGGGTCCAGCCAGTTGGCTCTGGACTCGTGCAAGTAAGACACAGGATTCCAGAAGAAAGAAATGAAGAGCCAGGTTTGAGAAAAGTCCCAGGAGTCCTGCAGAATAAAATGCAGCAAGTGTCTCAGCCGCTGGTGCCCTGGCAACGTCAGCACCCCAAATCCAAACATTGGCCCCCTCAAGGTCACCAGCCAAGAGGAACTGACCCACCCATCTGTCGGTCTCTCTTCATCAATTTGGGACTCCCTGGCAACAAGGGCCACCAAGGCCGGTACCTGGACTCCATCTTAGAGTCAGAACCTCACACAGCACCTGGCAGAAGCCGGACAGACTAGCTGACTCAGATGGCGAGGGAGCCGGGCAGGAGGCTGAGAGCTGTGAACAAATCAGCATCTCTTAGAAACAACCATCCGTCGGTCTCTCTTCATCAATTTGGGACTCCCTGGCAACAAGGGCCACCAAGGCCGGTACCTGGACTCCATCTTAGAGTCAGAACCTCACACAGCACCTGGCAGAAGCCGGACAGACTAGCTGACTCAGATGGCGAGGGAGCCGGGCAGGAGGCTGAGAGCTGTGAACAAATCAGCATCTCTTAGAAACAGGTAATGTTAACGAATCTGTCACTACAGAATACTCTACACTAAGCCTGCCTCCTCGTGTGCGGGCTCAGTCACTAAGTCGCGTCTGACTCTGTGCAACCCCATGGACTGTAGCCCACCAGGCTCCTCTGTCCATGGGATTTTCCAGGCAAGAGTACTGGAGTGGGTTGCCATTTCCTTCTCCAGGGGATCTTCCCAACCCAGGGATCTGTCCTGGCAGGTGGATTCTTTACCACTGAGCCAGTTACATGTATGTGTATACATAAATGATTAGATACATACAAATTCACATATACATACACATACATGTGTGTATATATGACACATGCATATGTGTATATGTGTGTATATGTGTGTATGACAAATGATTAAGTTGTGCTATTTCTTATGATTTTTTAGGTCCAAATCTTAACTGTTGTTTTGGAGAAGTCTCTTAACTGGGCTTTATCATTTTTATGGGAGTAAATACTGTACACCCTGTGGTGGAGATTTGGAATTTTTGCACACCCACTGCATGGGCTCTTTGTACTCCTGGCAACTGTGACCCAGTTTCCTTTCGTGAACATCATCTTGCCCTAATTTGCTTGGTGGAACTGTCAACAAGACTGACATCCTCTCCCCTGGCTGAAGGGCTGGGGCCATCATCAAGGCCAGACAAATTAAACTAACTCTCTCTCTTTGGGGATTTGGTATCCAGCAGAGGGATCCAAGGAAAGAAATCAATTATTAGACTTTTATTAAAAAGAATATCTACTTTATACTTTTCACACAAAATAATGTATAATGTCAAAAGAAATAGCAATTCCACATCACTCAGGAGCCAGCAGGGAAATTGTTAAGAGGACTGTGACCCCAGAAGCATGGACAGGGGCTGAGGGGGGCACCAGTGACCAAGGACTCAGCTCTGTACCCTGGAGAGATAAAGTTGCTGAGAATATGGCCACCTTCCCCTTCTTTCACCTTCCTCATGCCTTAAACATGTTTTTAATGTATTACATTTTTTATGTCTTTATTGAATTTGTTACAGTATTGCTTCTGTTTGTGTTTTGCTTTTATCAAAAGAAATAGCAATTCCACATCACTCAGGAGCCAGCAGGGAAATTGTTAAGAGGACTGTGACCCCAGAAGCATGGACAGGGGCTGAGGGGGGCACCAGTGACCAAGGACTCAGCTCTGTACCCTGGAGAGATAAAGTTGCTGAGAATATGGCCACCTTCCCCTTCTTTCACCTTCCTCATGCCTTAAACATGTTTTTAATGTATTACATTTTTTATGTCTTTATTGAATTTGTTACAGTATTGCTTCTGTTTGTGTTTTGCTTTTTTAGGCCAGAAGGCTTTGGGATCCCTGACCAGTGATCAAACTCACACCCCCTACACTGGTAGGTGAAGTCTTAACAACTGGACCACCAGGGAAGTCACTAAACTTTTTGATATAAACCAACAAAGTCTTGCTGCTACTGCTGGTAAGTCACTTCAGTCATGTCCAACTCTGTGCGACCCATAGACGGCAGCCCACCAGGCTCCTCTGTCCCTGGGATTCTCCAGGCAAGAATATTGGAGTGGGTTACCATTTCCTTCTCCAATG
This sequence comes from Aepyceros melampus, assembly GCA_006408695.1. Lineage (NCBI taxonomy): Eukaryota > Metazoa > Chordata > Mammalia > Artiodactyla > Bovidae > Aepyceros > Aepyceros melampus. The sequence goes on along the minus strand of SJXQ01003680.1, from coordinate 284,642 downwards.
CATGAAAGTGAAAAGTGAAAGTGAAGTCGCTCAGTCGTGTCCAACTCTTAGTGACCCCATGGACCGCAGCCTACCATGGGATTTTCCAGGCAAGAGTACTGGAGTGGGGTGCCATTGCTTTCTCTGAACAAAGTCTTAGTCACTGATTATTCCAGGGGAGTGGAATAATCCCATAGAAGAAATATAAAAGTTATAATCTTTGTGTTTTATATTCCTTCCTACTACATAGGGGGTGATGACTATTATATAATTTAATACAACAAACCCACCATATAGGATCTGTTGTGCCCATTTCACAATATAGTTGGGGATCCAGGAGACCGCAACATCCTAGTTGGATTCTGACATGAGTGTGGCAGACCACAGAAAAAATTCTGTCGGTAGATGAAGTGGTTTAGCCAGTGGGGTTATCATACGGCCCACAGGTGGCTCTTCAGACATACACTGTGCTAAGTGAGCACTTAACTACAAAAGCCAAACGTATTAGACACAAAACAACTAAACAAAAGCACCAGGTGTGATAGGAAATTAACTGCCCAATACTCAGATTAATGTTGAAGGCAACACCACACTCTGGGTCAAACAGTGAACTTATTAAGGTTCACAGGAATGAACATGCTTATGTCTGTTATATCTTGTAAGGATGCTGGGCATGGGTAATAGAAAGACTGGCCCTCTGATATGACACTGCCCATGGTCAGCTGCTGCTATCCAAGTCCTGGGGAGAGGGGGAGATTATATTTGGGAGCTGATGCCAAGGCAGTGGCACCTTGGAAATGCCAGACATATTGTGTTAACTAATAAGAAACATTCAAAAAGAGGGAAGAGGAGGAGGGGGAGGAGTGGGGAGGAGGAGTGGGAAGTAGGGGGAGGCAAAAGGGGAGGGAGAAGGGGGGGAAAGGAGAGGAGGAGAATTAAACGGGAGAAAAAAAAAACATTCAAAACCTTCAGTTCATTCACCCCCATGGAACTGCCTCTCACGTAAGTCCTAGATTCTGACTGTCTACTAACCCCAACTCTCCAGGCTTCCCCATGCACGGGTAAACCCCATATAGCCACCGATATTAGCCGGACTCAGTTTCTGAGTCCAGGTGCTTGCAACCAAACACCTGCTTCCTAGGGGGCCCAAATTAGAACTAAATAAACAGACTGTCAGGGTACAAACGGAAGCAACGGTCACCTTCAGTTTATGCTGTAATCTTGAGCGGGTGGAACCGTTAAGTCTCTAGAACATCCTTCTTTGAATGAAGAACCATCAAATGAGCACCCGTTGGGTACAGCATCTGATGACAACCATTTTCAGAGAGAGAGAGACCATCAATAACCATTTTGTCCTGTACGACCCGCCCTACTCATAAACATTTCCTTCAGGGCACAGGGTCCGCAGCAGCTGTTGGCCCGGATTATGTTCCAGGCAGTTTTCCTGCAATTTAGCATTAAATAATGCACTGACACATGTTAGGCAGGGCAACATGCTGCTTTGATCGTCACTACCGTCCTTTTACATGAGTTTGGAACGTATTTTCTGGGAGACTGAGTTGAGCAAACACAGACCACCTTAGGGGTTAGTGTGGGAAGCACAGAATTGAAGTGTTTCTAGAGAGGGGGAAAGTAACGCATGTTTGAGCATTTTCGTCTAACAAAATGGAACACAGTGGAAACGCGCAGCGTTTTCACATTTTTAGTGACTGTCATAATATTAGCATCTTTTCTTGGTGTGCTCGCTCACTAGGTAATTGCAGTTATTTTAGGTTCTTTTTATGTGTTATTTCATTTAATCCTCACTGGTGAAGAGGCCACACAGACTGTGACTGAGATGTGTCCATTGCCTCCCAGATGTTGAGTAGGACAAGCAGGGATTTAAATTCAGGTTTTTCTTCGTACGAACAGACTGATGGTTGCCGGGGGAAGGGGGCGGGGTGGGAGAAGGATGGAGTGGGAGGTTGGGGTTAGTAGTGAAAGCTTTTATATACAGAATGGATGAATAACAACGGCACAGACAACTATATTCAATATCCTATGATATATATTGTTAACCTTAAAAGTGTACTCTAACATACACCAGGTGCAAACAAATACTGTTTGATTCTATTTTACAAGGTACCTAGAATAGTCAAATTCACAGAGTCGGAAAGTACATTGGTAGATGCCAGGGCCAGGAGGTGGGAGGGCTGGGGAAGGGGAAAGGGGAGTTGGTGTTTAATGGGGACAGAGCTTCAGTTTAGTTAGGTGACACACCCAGGAGATGGATGATGGTGAGAGTTGTGCAAAAATGTGAGTGTACTTAGTGCAACTGAGCCGTACAGTTAAATACAATTATAATAATATTTCATTTTGTTTTACCACAATTTTTAAAAATAGTGAAAAATATCCTTTGATAAACATATGACAATTACTATGATAAATAATAACAGAAAAGAATATTTTAAAACATGCCTATATATATATATACATATATGCCTATACACATATATATATCTGGATCACTTTGCTGTATAGCAGAAATTAACACACCATTGTAAACCAACTATACTTCCATTTTTAAAATTGAAAATTAATTAATTAATTAAATTCAGGTTTTGTGAATTCCAGAGCCTAGGGTTTTCCCAGCCTTCCTTGACAATCCTTCTAAAAATGAGGAACACACTTTAAACTCACTCTATATATGAGATTTTGAGATTTTGGTTTCTGAGTTGGTTTCATCCAACCTTCTCTTATAAATGAGAACAGTGAGGCTCGGGGTGAGGGGAATCTTAATTAGCACTAGAGCTTGGGTCTTCTGAACCCCAAACAAACTCCCTTCCCACAGCCTCACCTCACAAGAAACCCTCCCTTAAATCCATCACTGTGCTTATTAGGTTGAAGTCCTTGTTATTCCAATTCTGCAAGTAACAAAGCTTACAAATAGCAAATCAATGCATGAGGCCTGCATTGATACTTGCTACTCTTTCCTTTGCCTGCGTATTTCTGTATTTTCACTTCTCCTTACTGGAACTGCCTCGCAGGTCCTTCTGCTGTGTTGCTCTAGCAGCTGCTGGCTTCTGGCTATATCAGTCCCATTTTGGAGCCTGGAGTCATTCGGGAGTGGCCAGGGACAGTGGGAAACAGGAGAGCTGTCGAGAAAGGCTGGTTTCAAGGGCAAATGAACAGCTGGGACTGGAGGCAGCCACTGCCAGCCGAGTGAGGGCAGAGCCGGCCCTGGGGAGCGGGAGAGTGCAGACGTCTGGCCACAACCCTGCAGAAGCCAGCGAGCTGGAGCCTGACAAGGCTTAACTGTCCCTCTAGGGCCGAGCTTGGGATGAACAGGTGTTCCCAAGGCTGATTGGGTAGCTCTGCTCCTAACAGGAACATGGGGCGGAGTCGCCCGGGCAGGGAACAGAGGCATTTATTCCTAGGTGAACAGGAACACTTAGCCTGCAGCCGGCCAGAGGTTAAGGCAACCCTGAGGGGCAATGCTACTTAAATAGTGGTCCATAAAGGTGGGGTCTGGATGCTTGCCACCCAAAAGCCAATAAAACAGGCCAGCTTGTGGACAGGAAAGCTTGCTTTATTCCAGATCCCAGCAACTGGGTGGGGAGGGTGGACATCTGTCCGAAGGCCAACTCCCCTGCGTCCCCAACAAGCAGAGAGTGAGAGCTTTTATAGACAGAAGGAGGGGGCTACAGGAGGAACCAGCACAGTCAGCTCTGAGAGTCATCTCCAGATTGCTCATCGGTGGTCCGACCAGCGTCGTCTTGATTGTCTTAGGCACAGTTCATCTTCAGTGCCAGGGTGGTTTGCTTCCATTCCTCTGAGGCCAGTTCTGGGAACTGTGGCAGCTCATGTCCTGGGCAGAGTCTGATCATCCTGCAAGTAACGTATTCCACCCAGTGCGGGTTTCAGTATCTACAAGACAGGACATGGCTTGTAGACATGGGACATAGCTCACGGGACATGGCTCAGAATATCACCTAAAGGTCCTTGACTCTGCTTTGACTGTTTTCCTTAGTTGCCTCATGTTTCACTTCTCTGGTTAAATTTCTTCTTTGACTAGTTTTTCCACAGACAAAAGGCAGGCAGAGGACACGGGGGACAAGGACCACAGAGTCCTGCTGTGTTTCACCAGCAGTGAACAGCATCAGCATCACCCAGGAGCTTGTCAATATGCAAATTGTCAGGCCCCAGCCCCAGACCTACTGAATCCGAACCTGCTTTTTAACAAGATCTCCAGACGATCCCCATGCACAGTGAAGTTTGAGAAATACTGATGGAGGACAGCGGGTCTCCGGGTGTTGTTCCCAGACCAGCAGCAGTGGAGAATTTGTGAGAAATGCACATTGTCAGGCTCCATTCCCAGACTCTGAGGATGGGGCTCAGCAAAGCGTCTGAACAAGCCATTCAGGCAGCTCCGAGGCACATTAGAGATGGAGCAGTGCTGATTCAGAATATCGTAGTTGTGTAGTCACTCAGTCATGTCTGACTCTTTGCCACCCCATGGACTGTAGTCCACCAGGCTCCTCTGTCCACGGGATTTCCCAGGCCAAAAATACTAGAGTGGGTTGCCATTTCCTTCTCCAGGGGAACTTCCCGACATAGGGACTGAACCTGCACTTCCTGCATTAGTAAGCGGGTACTTTAATGCTGAGCTACCAGGGAAGCCTGATTCGGAGTACAGCTTATACATCTCAGAACGAGGCCATTTGGAAGGATCTCAAGAAAGCCATCCTTATTGTGGCTGGAAGACCCAGGAATTGAGCTCCAGTTGGCTGTATCTGCTGCTGTTGCAGCCTCCTGACACACTAACCCACAGAGATCAGATCCAAAATCCTCACTTCCCCAATCCTCATATTCCCCACTGAGCCGAGATTCCCAGGTTTCACATCTGAGCTGGTCTGAAGGTCTCTGCATCCAGAACTGGTCATTCCAAACTGGTGTAACACATTCAGGCAATCTGGACTCCCCTTCCTCACCACCTCCGCTCTGGCCACAAACCAGGAAAGCCAAGATAGGTGATCTAACTAGGGTCTCCCTGCCCTTAAGGACAGATATGACCCGCTGGAACTTTTGTCGGTCCTTGACTTGTAGAAATTCAGGTTCCTCTCCTAAGCTTTCTGGCTGTTCCTGAAAAGTTTGCATAATCTAAGGGTCTCTTCCAGGTTCAGGTTCCTGTAGCTAAATCAGGTCAGCAGGTGGATAACCTCACTTAACCCTGAATGCTGCTGCTAAGTCGCTTCAGTCATTTCTGACTCTGTGCAATCCCATAGACAGCAGCCCACCAGGCTCCCCTGTCCCTGGGATTCTCCAGGCAAGAACACTGGAGTGGGTTACCATGTCCTTCTCCAATGCATGAAAGTAAAAAGTGAAAGTGAAGTCACTCAGTCATGTCCAACTCTTAGCGACCCATGGACTGCAGCCTACCAGGCTCCTCCATCCATGGGATTTTCCAGGCAAGAGTACTGGAGTGGGCTACCATTGCCTTCTCCAGGAAGCCTCCTAATTCCCATAGCATCAACCTGGGCAATGGACCCAGTACAGTTGTGGTGTCTGTGGATTTAAAACAAACAAACAAACAAAAAAAAAAGCCACCTCCCATTGGAAGTAGCAGACTTTCCAAAGGTCCTGGGAAAGGGGGAAAGGGAAGCATGTCTCAGAAATGCAAATCATTTCCAATTAAGTAACATCATCCCCATTCTTTCTTTTAATTAATTTATTTATTTGGTGGCACCAAGTCTTAGTTGCAACATGTGGGATCTAGTTCCCTGACCTGGGATGGAACCTGGACCCCTGCATTGGGAGTGTGGAGTCCTAGCCACAGGACCACCGGGGAGAGCATCCCCCCTATTATCCCCATTCATAAAAGTCCCAGCACCTACCACGATATCCTAATATTCTTTCCTGACTCTTTTCACCCCTTCCTATCTTCTCTCTGCTCCTCTCTTCCCCACTGCCCTACCCCATCACCACACTGTTGCTTATTTACAATGCAGAGAAATTTATCTCTTGACACTCACTAAAGTATGCCCTCCTTACCTCATCTTCTATACCGAGAAGGATATTTTCCTAAAAAAATATTTTCTTTCCTAACAGTAATTCTAGTGTCAACTAAGAGACAAATAGATAAATAGCATGAGTTTTTGCTCCACTAAAGCACACAGCCCCTCCTCCTTCCTGTTCCCTCACTGGAAAAGTCTTGATCTTCCTTTCTTGTCCCGTTTTCTGAACCTAACTTGAGACCTCTTCTTTCGTTTTTATTAATTCAGGTTATTTTCTCTCCTTCCTTTGTTTGAGACCAAAACCTCTTTCCTAGATCCTTTATTTTGTACAAAGCTGGCCATTACCCACACTACTGCCAAGAATTATATAACTTTCACCTGGGAATCCTTTCCAAGGCAAGCTTTACTCAAAAGTCAAAATTTGGGTGTTCTCAGTGTAAAGGCTGGAGTTCCCTTCCAAGATCTAGGGGCTTAGGAATCCCAAGGGGAAAGGAACTCCTTCAGCAACTCTGCTCTCATATTCATTCCCAACACCAGCATCCCAGCTTAGGACCCTCACTATCCTTTCCTCCACAATTACAATGTCATGAATGATGTCCCAGACTGGGTCCCCATCCTACTCACCACCTCCAGGTCCCCATTGACAGAGCCAGCTCTGTGCTCACAAGTCTTCAAGAGCTCCCAGTGGCCGACAGAACACCACTAACAGTCCCCCAGCTCAAGTCCTCCACTGAAATGAGAATGGAGTGGTGGAAGGAAGATGGGAAAAACAGAAAGCTGGGCAGAGGAGGAGTCAGCGCTGATGTCTCAGTGTGGAGGGAGGAAGAGGAAGAGCTGGTATCCACGCAAGACAGTAGAAATCGGGGCACTAGCCACGAAGGTAGTTACCATGAAGGTAACCCACGGGACGCGGGAGAGACATCCTGGGGGCCGCCTTGGCCGTCACAGAGAGTCAGCTCAGGAACCAGACCTCCGGGCACTCTCTTATGAAAAGAGCTGGAACAGGAGAACAAGTTACGACAGAGTCAAACACGGGGCATGAAGAAAAATGAGCCAGGTCAAAGGCCAGTTTGCCAAGGGAATTGGTGTTCTCCGACGTAAAGAATAAACATATGGATATCAAGAGGGAGAGGCGGAGGATGGATCAGGAGACTGGGATTGATATATATACACTGTGTATACCGTGTATAAAAGACAACCAATGAGAACCTACTGCGTAGCCCAGGGAACTCACCCAGTGTTCTATGGTGATACAAGTGAGAAGGAAATCCAAAGAAGAGGGGATACATGCTCACGTATAGCTGGCCCACTTCGCTGAACAGCACAAACTACCGCACTGCAAAGCAGCCAGACTCCAGTAAAATTAATGTCTATACACCCATGCTAATAGAATGTCTCCATTTTCTCTTGTTACACTCCCCTGAGGGGTTGGGGAGATGTGTATGAATGGCCAGCTTTGGGATCTTATTTCCAGAATAAACGCCACTTGTTTCACTCCTTCACCTGAACAAGGTATAAAGGTTTTGTTTACCTTCCACATTCCTGCTTCTTTCCTCGAGTCGTGCACCTGCAGCCTGTGCTTTGGGACTCATGCTGCCCTGGACAGAAAGTTCTCCAAGGTCAGGAGCCCCACCTTATGGGTTAAATGGCTGTGTGTGGCCCTGTTTCAGCAAATGCATGTATAGCATCATTTAGACGTTGCTAATGAAGGGCTGGGAGAAGGAAAAGGCAACCACTCCAGTGTTCTTGCCTGGAGAATCCCAGGGGCAGAGGAGCCTGGTGGGCTGCCATCTGTGGGGTCACACAGAGTCGGACACGACTGAAGTAACTTAGCAGCAGCAGCAATGAAGGGCTGGAAGCAGCCGAAGGAACCATGTGAGGGGCTGAGAAGGTGATGCTAGTTGAGAAGAGTCTTCGGCCACATGCAGTGAGAAATGATTATTTTATGTGTGTGTTTAAAGCCAAATCTAACCCCAGGGGAAGTCTGAGGAGTGGAATATTGAAAGGCACAGATGAGATGGAGAGAAAGCCATAGCTATTTGTCCAGGAGGTGATGGGGTGAAGCTCTGGTTGTTTCAATGATGGAAGAAAGGAAAGCATTGCCTAGGGAGACCGGAAGGAAGATAGGTGTTCTGTGAGTGGCAGCAAGCATTTGGTTCGCTTTTGGTTTGGATTCAGAAAGACTTGGGTTTGACTCCCCGCTTGTTATTTTCCAGATTATTGGCTAGTTCCATCTATGTAGTCTCAGTTTCCTCATCTGTGAAATGGGAATACAAGTACCCGCTCCAAAGGTTTGTGGGAAGAATGAAATGGGGCCATTGCCCTGGAAGTATCAAATATCTGGTCCACACTCAAAAAGCACTGGTTCCTTTCTTCCCTCCCTCCTTCCTTCCTCATTCCCTGCCCTTATCCCATTAAACCAGCACCTAGAAAGCAATCCCTGCATGCGTGCTGTCTTGTATCCAACTCTCTGCAACCCTATAGACTGTAGCCCGCCAGGCTCCTCTGTCCATGGGATCGTCCAGGCAAGAATACTGGAATGGGGTGCCATTTCCCCCTCCAGGGGATCTTCCCAACCCAGGGATCAAGCCCCACTCTCTTCTGCCTCCTGCACTGGCAGGCGGGTTCTTTACCACTGGCGCCACTTGGAAGCCCAGAAGGCAGGACATCCGTAATGAAATAAAATTACACTGTCTTCCCCCGGAAGCATGTCACCAACGATCTCTGACAAAGTTTGGAGGACTTGCAAATAGTCATATAGGAATTATCCGGAGTGCAAAGAGGAATCACTGAGAAACCAATTTCATCCCTAGCTTCTGAGGGATTATTACAAGCAGTGGTGAGTAATAAGTATATAAAGATGACTGGCATTACAATAGCCCCATTCATCCACCAACATTTTCAAAGTCACTCAGAAATTTTTCCAAAACCAAAACCCATCCCTCTCCCAAGAAACAAGCATTTTGCTGGTTTAACTGTGAAATGACGTCTCCACCATTCCCCCCAGCCTTCTCCCTCATCCTGGGTGAGAAATTTTCCTTCTACTGAGCTGCCTCAGAGTCATGGCTGAGAACAACGTTCATGTGGAGAGGGTCAGGAGAGACAGGAAATGAGGATTTGCCTGAGATCCAGCCAGGAGTCAGAGGTAACTGTTCAAAACTTTGACAATGGTTCATTAAAAGCAATGAAATAAGGCCATTTGCAGCAAGATGGATGGACCTAGAGATTGTCACATGAGGGAAATAAGTCAGAGAGAGAAGGAGAAATATTGTACAACACCCCTTATATGTGGAATCAAAAAAGAAATGGTACAGATGAACTTACAAAACAGGAAGAGACTCACAGACTTAAGAGAATGAACTTATGGTTGTCAGGGGGAGGGATGGAGGGAAGGGATAGTTAGAGAGTCGGGGACGGACATGTACGCACTGCTGTATTTAAAGTGGATAACCAACAAGGACCTACTGTCCAGCATAGGGAACTCTGCTCAGTGTGATGTGGCAGCCTGGGTGGGAGGGGACTTTGGGGGAGATGGATTCATATGTATGTGTGGCTGAGTCCCTTCACTGTCCACCTGAAACCATCACAACATTATTAGTCAGTTATACCCCAGTACAAAATAAGAAGTTCAGTACACACTGCTATATTTTAAATGGATAACCAACAAAGACCTATTTTATAGCACAGGGAACTCTGCTCAATGTTATATGGCAGCCTGGGTGGGAGGGGAGTTTGGGGGAGAATAGATACACGTATATATATGGCTGAGTCCCTTCACGGTTCACCTGAAATGACCACAACACCGTTAATCGGCTATACCGCAATACGAAATGTTCTTGGTGTTAAATATATATATAAATAAATGAAAAAAATGAAAAGTTAAAAAAGAAACTTTTGAAATGGCTGTGAGTGGTACATGCAAGAAGTCTCCAGACAGACAAGGCACCCTGTGAGGCACCTCCACCCCCGACTTCCAGATGCTTCTCACCCACAGAGCTGAGGTGCAGTGTGAGCCTTAAGAGCTGTCGTGGGGACCATTTGCTTCAGTTCACTTTTCTGTGGGCATCTACGCTGAAAGCAGCCAGCTGGTGACCCGTGTAGGCAGAAAAACAACTTCGCTGTCAGGAAAAACACAATGTCTGCATCTGGGAAAATGCAGATCCCACAGGGCCCTTCACGGAGCTCCTCGGTGACTCACAGAGGAGAATGTCACCTTCTGAGTCACCAGCATTGCCCTGGCCAGCTGGCCTTGCCTCCCCCCAGATCTCCTCCTCGGACCCTGACAAGCTCTTCAGTGAGACCACCACCAAGGGCCACCAGGAGATGCTGGGTTGGTGTTGACAGACACAGAGGAGTACTTCTGACTGTCCTAGTTCAGTGGAATGGTTGGGGCCTTTGGCAGCTAACCTAGAGGGACACATTCCTTTATGTTGGCATAATCCATTTTGATTAAGAAATCCATCCAGAGCAGGCTTGAAATTATCCTCTAGCAAATAGGGTCATTTTAGCAAAGAGGACAAGAAGAAAGAGAGTGGACAGAGAGCCTCTTCTGTGGTGGGGCCCCCAGTGCACGTGTCTTCAGGTCTGACTGCTCCACGCAGAGCCGGGGTGACCAAGCATTGAAAGCAGCCCAGCTGGTCAGAGGCTGAACTCTACCAGCGCGTGGCAACGACACAGACCAGGGTGAGTGCATAAGTGAGACCACAGACAGACGGCCACTTGGTTCAGGACAGAGGCCCTTGGTTAAATTGTTTTAACTTTCAGCTGGGCTTGTGGCTTCGAGTTCATGAAGCTCCGGGAAACACCAGGAAGAGATAACATGGCATGGTACAAAGAGAACAAACTTATTTTTTCCTCAAGTAGTAATATTTATTGGGCAAAGGGATTACAGTTTAACAAGGTGCTCATAAACTACATAATAAATACATTGATACTATATACGTATTAGTAAAAAGTGAAAGTGTTAGTCGTTCAGTCTTGTCTGACTCTCTGTGACCCCATGGACTATATAGCCCACCAGGCTCCTCTGTCTATGGAATTTTCCAGGCAAGAACACTGGAGTGGGTAGCCATTCCTACTCCAGGGAATTTTCCCGACCCAGGGATCAAACCTGGGTCTCCTGCATTGCAGGCAGATTCTTCACCATCTGAGCCACCAGGAAAGCCTCTCTCTCTCTCTCTCTATATATATATATATATATATATATATATATATATACTTATAATGCGATGTATATATTATATAATCATAATTGTTACAATTTTTGTATAATATTTATACACATGTATCATGTGATGTATAAATACTATGAATTGCATAACATTTACATTATTTCCCTAATATATAAATACATGCTAACTGATGTGTGTGTGTGTACATGTATGTACAGTTAGGAACAAGTGCTCTATTTTAAATGCAGATCCTAAATAGCATTCTTTTGTCTGTTTCTTGGCTTGTTTGAGAACAAGCTTTTAACGCAGGCCTGGCCTTCTCCTCCCTTAGTCTTCTTGTTAGTAAAATGGGAATGAATCATGCGTATCTAGCTCACAGGGTTGTTGTCAGGGTGAAACCGTGTCGTGGACTGCATTACTGCCCTCAGTCTTCACTCCTCGCTCATGCTTTGCCTGGTGAGTTTGAAGCGCCCCGCTCCCAGCCCACCACCTCCTCCGCCTAACTCCCCATCCCCTGACTTTAGATTCGGCCACATCACTTGCTTTGACAGAGTGAATGAGCTGAACACCACAGTGTGCCAATTCCTAGCACAGGCCATGGAGGCCTTGTGTGTTTCCACCTGGTCTCTTGTCCCTGTCATAGGCAAGAGAAAAGCATGCCTTGGCTGGACTCCTGGTCCCAGGAGGATGAGAGACACAAGGAGAAGAGCCACCTCAGCGACAAGAGCCCAGAACAGAGCCATCCTGGTTAACTCACAGACCTGCAGCAAGAACCACCCAACCACCCCCAGCCCCACTCAACTTAGCTCAGCCAAAGCCTAGACAGGATGAACAAGAACAAATGGTTGCCTTTGGGTTTGTTTGCTCTTCTTTCTCTAATTGCTTTAGGTGTAAGTTTAGGTTGTTTGTTTGAGATTCTTCTTGTTTCCCGAGGCAAGATTGTATTACTATAAACTTCCTTGGAAGCAACTTCAATGTCCATCGACACAGGAATAGATAAAGATATGGTACATATATACGATGGAATGTTACTCAGCCATAAAAAAGGATGAAATAATGCCATTTGCAGCAACATGGATGGAGCTAGAGATTGTCACACTAAGTGAAGTAAGTCAGCTAGAGAAAGACAAATATATGATATCACTTATAATCCAATCTAAAAATATATGAATGAACTTGTTTACAAAGCAAAAATAGACTTACAGACATCAAAAACAAACTTATGGTTACCAAAGGGGAAAGGTGAGGGAGAGGGATAAATTAAGAGTTTTGGATTAACATATGTACACCACTATACATAAAATAGATAATCAATAAGGACTACTGTATATCACAGGGAACTCTACTCAATATTCTGTAATAACTTATATGGGAAAAGAATCTGAAAAAGAACGGAAGTGTATATATGTATAATTAAATCACTTTCCTGTACACCAGAAACTACTACAACATAAGTCAACTATACTCCAAAGAAAGTAAAAGCTAAATTTAAAAAATAAATTAGTCAATAAACTTTAAAAATCCATACAACAGGAAAAAAAATTGAGGCTTTTTTAAATTGCTGAACTTTGGGATGGTTTGTTATACAGCATTACTGTTGCAACAGCTAACCAATACACTTATATCTACACACACACGTACACACACACGCTCATAAAGTACCTCCCTAGAACTAACTGTATAATGGACGGACACTCAGTAAATAGTAATTTCCTTCCTTCTGCCTACTACACTTCAAACACTGTTATACACTGGAAAGACGAAGAAAAACAAACCTCAGAGAAATTTTCAGGTTGGTGGAAAAAGAATTATAAGTCTCTCGCAAAAAATTAACAGAAGCCATGGAAAGGGAAAGCAATAAGCAAATTCCTTCTCTTCCTCAGTTTTCCCCTAAAATATGATAAAAGCAGATGTTCTCCCAAAACAGATTTCTATTTCCTGAGACCATGTTCCATCAGATAATTTTATGAGTTTAGAAAGACTCCTTTATTACGGGAAGAGCTTTTGGGGTTGTGTCTATGCTTTGCCTTAATACTAAGTTTCTGTTGGAGATTCTTCAAGAGGCAGCCTGCTTTTGGTGGGGTCAGAGAATGTTGCAAATCCAGCTAAGGTGAGCCTGGAGCAGAAAAGGACTTCAAGGGAGATAAAAAGGCTTTTCCCTTTAACAAAGTTGAAGAAAGTAGTTCAAAATGGACCTACTTTTCTGAAGACAAACGCATACGCTCTCCAGGCAATGAACCCTCATGAAAGGAAGCGGTTCCTGACAAGGACTTTGTCTGCCCTGGAAGGATCAAATCCACTAGGAGGTAAATACGAAGATACTGGGGATTTTTTACCTCTAATCAGGTAATACCTGTCATTGAATGTTCATCCAGTAATGGGACAGCCCAACAATACCTTTCCTGTCCTTAAATCTCCCTTGTCAGGGCAGCTTTAAGGATCTTTCCTGCGCTTTACCCGCTTTGAAGTGCCCATTCCGTGGTGTGCTGTGAGAGCAGCCTCGGCCTGACGGAGAATTACTGGCTCTCGACTTGTCGGCTCCAAGGAAATGGCTGTGTGCTCACTGGCAGCTGAGGCAGCTGGTGGACAGAAGGGCCCTGCCATGTGAGGTTTGGAGTCCAGCGGGAGTGATGGTGTCCAGAACACAGTCCTGTCCCCACTCCAGCCAGGTCCAGAAGAGGGACCTGGCTTCAGAAAAAGGACTCGGAGATGTGTTGACATGATCAGGCTCAGTTCAGGAAAACTTGGCGCCCTGGACAGTACTTCCCTGTCACTCTGATGAACAGAGAATTCCCTTCCAGCCAGATGGCTCTGCCAGCATCATCTTTCTTATACCACGGACCGCAAAACACCCTCCCCTACATAAGTTCCTTGCAGAGCTGCTATTTATTATCTCCCCAGTGTGATTTATCACGTTACATATCACATCTCATGAAACTGCGGCTATTTGATTGCTTTTGATTGATGGAAAATACAATTTCAAGAAGTGTTAATTTTTGGTCTGGTTTTGTTTAAGTTTTTATTGAACTTGTTACAATATAGCTTCCATTTTATGTTGTGATCACAAGGCATGTGGGATACTAGCTCCCCAACCAGGGATTAAACTCGCACCTTCTGCATTGGAAGGCAAAGTCTTGACCACTGGACTGCCAGGGAAGTCCTTTGTCAGGGTTTTGATACTCAGTGAAATTCAAGCGTTTTAATAGACGTTCTATGCTTGCACGCGCGCATCATCGTTCAGTCGCGTTGGATTCTTTGAGATTCTTTAGACTGTAGCCCGCAAGGCTCCTCTCTCCATGGGATTTCCCAGGGAAGAATACTGGAGTGGGTTGCCATTTCCTCCTCCAGGGGATCTTCCCAATCAAGAGATTAAACCCGACTCTCTTGTGTCTGCATTACAAGCAGACTCTTTACCCACTGTGTCATCAGAGAAGCCCAATACATTTCTCTAAGTTTTGGCAAATACACAGTCAATAACCACACCCGCAATCAAGATTCAGAACCCTGGCGGAACCCCCAAAAGTTCCCTCATGCAGCTTTGCAGTCAGTCCCCTCCCCACCACACCTAGCTCAGTGAAACCACTGATGAGTTTGCCATTCCTGTTTATTTGCCTTCTAAAGAATGCCATAGGGACGCAATCATGCCATAGGTAACCTTTTGAGTCTGGCTTCTTTCAAACATCATCATATGCTTGAGAGATAACCATGTCTGGGTCTGTACAGCGGTCTGTTCCTACTTCTTGTTGAGCAGAATTCCAGTATCTGGATTCACCACGTTTATTTTCATTCCTTCACCAATGGATAGACAACGGGGTTGTTTCCAATTTGAGGTGGTTATAAATAAAGCCACTCTGCTGCTGCTGCTGCGTCGCTTCAGTCGTGTCCGACTCTGTGCGACCCCATAGACGGCAGCCCACCAAGCTCCCCTGTCCCTGGGATTCTCCAGGCAAGAACACTGGAGTGGGTTGCCATTGCCTTCTCCAATGCATGAAAGTGAAAAGTGAAAGTGAAATCTCTCAGTCGTGTCCGACTCTTAGCGACCCCATGGACTGCAGCCCACAGGCTCCTAAGTGAAGTCGCTCAGTCGTGTTCGACTCTTAGCTACCCCATGGACTCCAGAGTTGGACACAACTGAGCGACTTCACTTTCACTTTTCACTTTCATGCCACTATAAACATTTGCAAATAGGTTTTTGCATGGGTGAATCTTTTCATTTCCTTTGGGTAAACACTAGCAGGGGCTCCTGAGTGGTAAAATATGTGTTTTCGACTTTATAAGAAATGACTGAACTATTTTCCAAAGTGATTGTTCGACTTTGCATTCCCAGCAGATGCTTCTGAGGGAACTTCCTGGTGGTCCAGTGGTTAGGACTCAGTGCTTTTACTGCCATGGCCCAAGTTCAATCCCTGGGCAAGGAACTATCCCACAAGCCAGAAAAAGGGAAAAAAAGCAAACCTTCTGAGAGCTCCAGTCTAACATCATCACCAACAATGACCAGACTAGTGGGGACGAGGGATGGTCAGTCATTCCAATAGGTATGGCGTGGCAGCCAATGGTTAATTTTGTAAAAATTTGATTGGAATATAGCTGATTTACAATGTTGTATTAGTTTCAGGTGTACAGCAAAGTGAATCAGTTATGACATACACATGCATGTCTGCTCAGTCATGTCCAACTCTTTGCAACCCCATGGACTGTAGCCTCCCGGGCTCCTCTGTCCACAGAGATTCTCCAGGCAAGAATACTGGAGTGGTTGCCATTTTCTACTCCAGGGGGGCTTCCCGACCCAGGGATTGAGCCCACATCTCCTGCGCCTCCGACATTGGCAGGTAGATTCTTTTTCAGATTCTTTTCCCATATAGATTGTTACAGAATATTAAGTAGAGTTCCCTGTGCTGCCCAATAAAGCCCTATCAGTTATCTATTTTAAATATAATAGTGTATATATGTCATTCCCAATCTCCTGATTCATCACGTCCCCCCATTTCCCCTTTGGTAACCATAAGTTTGGTTTCAAGATCTGTAAGACTGTTTCTGTTTTGTAAATAAGTTCATTTGTATCATTTTATTAGATTCCACATGTAAATGATATCATATGATACGTGTCTTTATCTGACTTACTTCACTTAATATGATAATCTCTAGGTCCATCAATGTTGCTGCAAGTGGCATTATTTCATTCTTCTTAGGAGAAAGATATTCAGATGCCCGAAAAGCACACAAATAGATGCTCAACATCATTAGTTATTAAAAAAGGCAAATCAAAACTACAATGAAGTATCACTACCCACCAGTCAGAATGGCCATCATCAAAAAATCTATAAACAATAAATGCTGGAGAGGGTATGGAGAATCACCCTACGCTGCTGAAGGAAATGTAAATTGGGACAACCGTTAAGGAGACCACTGTAGAAATTCCTTTCAAAACTAAAAATAGAGCCACCATACGATCCAGCAATTCCACTCCTGGGCATATACCCAGAGAAAACCATACTATGGAAAAGATAGCTGCACCCCAGAGTCCACTGCAGCACTATTTATTTACAACAGCCAGTACAGCGAAGCAACCTGAATGTCCATCAGCAGAGGAAGGGATAAAGAAGACGCAGTTCAAGCTGATTGTGGCTTTAGTTTACATTTCCTTAATAACTACTAATGCTGAGCACTTTTTCATGGGCTCATTTTCCACCCATACATATGCTTTGGTTAAGTATCTGCTCAAGTCTTTTGTCCATTTTTTAAAAATTAGGTTACTTTGTTTTCTTATTTTGAATTGTGAGCGCTCTTTATTCAAGTTATTCATTTACAAAGTTAATACCAGAATACTAGTTCTTTATCAAATGTGTTTGGCAAATATTGTCTCCAAAACATCTTGTTTTTTCATTTTCTTTTTTTTTTAATTAATTTTTATTTTTTAGTTTGTTTTGCTTTACAATACTGTATTCGTTTTGCTATACATTGACATGAATCAGCCACAAGTGTACATGAACTCCCTATCCCGACCCCAACCTCACCCCTCCCGCCCCACACCTTCTCTCTGGATTATCCCCGTGCCTCAGTCCCAAGCATCCTGCATCCTGTATCAAACCTGGACTGGCGATTCGTTTCACGTATGATATCATACATGTTACACTGCCACTCTGCCAACCCATCCCACCCTCTCCCTCTCCCACAGAGTCCAAAAGGCCATTCTATACANTCATAGGAAATAGATGGGGTAACAGTGGAAACAGTGTCAGACTTTATTTCTGGGGGCTCCAAAATCACTGCAGATGGTGATTGCAGCCATGAAATTAAAAGACGCTTACTCCTTGGAAGGAAACTTATGATCAACCTAGACAGCATAATCAAAAGCAGAGACATTACTTTGCCAACAAAGGTCTGTCTAGTCAAGGCTATGGTTTTTCCAGTAGTCATGTATGGATATAAGAGTTGGACTGTGAAGAAGGCTGAGTGCTTCTTCACAGAAGTGATGCTTTTGAACTGTGGTGTTGGAGAAGACTTTGAGAGTCCCTTAGACTGCAAGGAGATCCAATCAGTCCATTCTAAAGGAGATCAGTACTGTGTGTTCTTTGGAAGGAAGGATGCTAAAGCTGAAACTCCAATACTTTGGCCACCTCATGCAAAGAGTTGACTCATTGGAAAAGACTCTGATGCTGGGAGGGACTGGGGACAGGAGGAGAAGAAGACGACAGAGGATGAGATGGCTGGATGGCATCACCGACTCGATGGATGTGAGTCTGAGTGAACTCTTGGAGTTGGAATGGTCAGGGAGGCCTGGCGTGCTGTGATTCATGGGGTCGCAAAGAGTCAGACACGACTAACCAACTGAAGTGAACTGACATTGGGAATGCCTCCATTGTGAGTAACTGGTCCTTTCCTCAGATGGGAAATTGTCCCAAGCCTGGCAGGTGTCACATAAGAGGGCGGACGGTCTGGCGGCCTCTAGGGCATATCTCACTTCCCCGCCAACCACTGGGGTGTAGGCACTCATGTCATCACACCATCTCCAAGTGCAAGGAGCAGAGACCCTCTCCCTGTGTACCGCCCAGCTACCAAAGCCCACACAAGTGATGGGAGCTGAAAACGGAGACAAATCAAGGTGAACTCACAGATGTGAAAAGTAGCAAACTGAAAATATCAATCATGTTTCCCTAGCACTATGAGAAGCACAGTTCATTTGTTACGCCACAGATTACTTGAAACCAGATGCTCTGTAGGAAATGCCATAGAGCAAAACTGCACAAAGAGTCTAAATATGACGGTCTGCGTCACAAAATAAAACAATTCTGGTGCTCCCAAGGACAACGAGTCAGAGTCAGTTTACAGAAAAATAAAGGAAAGGTTTTTCCTTCATTTGATGTTTTAAGAAAGTTTTTAATCTAGAGCGTCTCAAACTTGAGTGTGCCTCTCGACTACCTGGGACCTTATCCAAATGTAGGTTCAGATTCCACAGGTCTGGGAGGTGCGGGTCGGGGAGATGCTGCATTTCAACAAGCTCCCAGGTAAGGCTGATAGTAGGAAGGTACTAGACAATCAAGATTTAGGATTTTAAAATAGCTCTTATGACTTATACTACAGATGAGAGAAAACTGATAGGAAAGAAGATACCATCTTATAAAATGAGTAACTGATATCAAAACATGCTTGAAAAATGCTTGATGTTTGATGTTCTCTTATGACACTGTCCTTTGAAAGTGTTCACAATTCATTTGTGAAGATACACACACACACACATAGACATATGAGCATATGAAGTCAGAACCACTGTGTACCCAGGGTGAAAATCAGTATAATGCACTGAGCTAACTCTGAAGCTTCTATGTGAATGGCTGTCACAAATAATAGCCTTCAATAAATGGTTACCATTATCGATAATGGTAGTAACATATCAGTAGACTTTGAATTTCTCAAGTAAATTCTCCTCAATATTTTTAATCTTATTATGAAAGAAAGTGAAAGTGAAGTCGCTCAGTTGTGTCCGACTCTTTGTGACACCATGGACTGTAGCCTACCAGGCTCCTTGGTCCATATGATCTTCCAGGCATGAACACTGAAGTGCCATTTCCTTCTCCAGGGGATCTTCCCAACCCAGGTAGCAAACCCAAGTCTATTGCATTGTAGGTGGATGCTTTACTGTCTGAGCTACTAGTTTTCTGATTAAAAGTCAATAATTTTATTTTAATTTTAGGGGAGATATAGAAAAAGATATAATATGTTTGAATTCATGCTTAAGCCAATTATGAAAAGATGTATTCAGTTATTACCTTTACCAGATGTTTAAGATGTTTTCTAATTTTCGTATTAAAATTGCGTTNTTAAAATATCTCACAATTCCTAGACCTAAGACGGCTTTTAGACCCAGCACCTATTGACTAAAGAAGTGATCAGATACCCAAAGAATCCACAACACAAATATATTTTCTTGGGATTTGACCCAGGTCTTTCCCAAGAAGACCTATGGCCATTTACTCCAAACAATACCGTGAGGAAGAAAGGAACTCGGCCACTTCAAGGATTGTTTTAGAGTCAAAACTCTTTGATACCCAAAACCCTCTAGCCACTTTCATTGTGACTTCTGATTAAAGGACATTTGGGGCCAAGTTTTAAATGGGCACTTGGTCAGAGCCCAGCTTTCTCTAGGGCCACTACGTCTGCAGACACACCTTGTTGCCTTATCTCTAGAACCTGGATCCACGACTGGGAATGTGACATCCTTGATGTGGAATGACACATGTTGTTCTTTGCTGTGAAACAAGCTATCATTGTAGGCAAGGCCAAGTGGAAGCAGCTTAAGCTGTCTTTTCTCCCAGCAAAAATAACTCCCGAACAATACTGTATCCCAGGGTAATGGCCAAGATCCAGACTATCCTTGAGGATGCTCAAGATGCAGGAGTGGCTGTCGTCATTACACCCCCAGGGTGTTCATTTCCCACCACAGAAACTGGAGAGATTCTGCAGGATGACGATAGACCACCGTGAGCCTGAAGTCCTGATCCTAGCTGCTGTGGCAGGCACAGCATCCTTGGTAGAGCAGGGGCTACTCAGGAGCGTCAGCTGTGTTCTATATGCCCATTGGTTTGGCAGATGCATTAACTTACATCTCAGCAGGGCAATAGGATCAGCACCCTTTGCCATTCAGAGCTTTCAACAATATGCATCCAGTTTTCTCCCAGGACTTCATAAACTTCCTCATCTTATTATATTTTATTTCAAATGACTGAAATGACCAAGTGTCCTGAAGAAGAAGAATCCCATCACATCAACACCGTGCTCAGCGTGCATGATGAATTAGAGGGGCCAGCGTGTAGGAGGACTTGGTAAGACACTGCACCTCAGAAGGTGGGAGAGAAATTCTCCGAGGATTTGGGGAGCTTGCTTTTTCAGTAAGGACGCTTAGAACCAAGAAGTCAAGACATCCTGGGACATCTCTGCAAAGGAAAAAGACAAATCGTATCTTGCATCT
The DNA here is from genome assembly GCA_006408695.1 of Aepyceros melampus. Classification (NCBI taxonomy): domain Eukaryota; kingdom Metazoa; phylum Chordata; class Mammalia; order Artiodactyla; family Bovidae; genus Aepyceros; species Aepyceros melampus. The sequence continues at coordinate 264,033 of SJXQ01003680.1, read as the reverse complement.
AGAACAGTAATGAACCACTGTGCCTGCTAGGCTTGTCGGGGTTCTAGAAGCCACTCTCCAAGTCTAGGTCGATTGTTGCACCAGATGACACGAGGGAGGCCACCAGCTTTGTGTGAGGCTGAGAGCAGGGGTGGGCTCTGCGGAGGGTCTGGGCTGTGAGGCATGAGCCCTGACGCTTGGGCCATACAGTCAGGCAGACCCTAAGGTGTGGGAGGTGTGACTGGTGGGGAAGGGGACATCGTGGAGCTCATGGTAAACCACCATGAGAGAAAATCACACTGCAGGGTCCCAAGGTGCTAAACCAAGGCAGGCCATCTGCTTACAGCACCCCAGAATTGTCCCGATTAAGCAATGGCCTGCTGTCTGTGTCACCAGAACATGAGCTCAGGCAGGGCTCCGTGAGGGTGAGTGCCATCCTCAGGATTCAGAATTCAGGTCAAGTAGAACTCTGCGGTGCTGTCTTCCAGTAGGAAGAACCCATGAGGCCAGGAACCATGGGGCAGAAGTGGGTGTGGCCCCTCACCATCAATTTAGACTCTTCCAGGGGACTTTGTGCTTAACCACCTCCAGTTCAGCTCTAAAGGACTGGAGGCCCTACTCAACAGGATGGAGGCTTGGAGGGGGTGGGGGTAGGGGCCGTTCTTGCTGGGAACACAGTGTGGAGTCTCTGAAGGAAAAGGTGTTGCACAGTGTGTATTGGTGTTTCTTGGTGGGTGACGGGAGGACCAGGAGAGGCGCTTCCCCTGAGAGTTCTCAGTGGCTGCAGCACCAGGAGTGATGAAGTGACCTAATTCTGGAGGGTTAGGTTGTTTGGAGCAAAGTCAAATAGATTCACCCTCTCAGACTTGATGGGAATTCCCTTCCTGGCATCCCAGAATTGAAGAGAGGCTTTCCCGTGGCATCTCATCAGAGGCATCAAATGTAGAAACTCCCTATTCTCACGGTGACATTGATCTAAGGAAGTGGTTCCCTGAGTGACACTATTGCTCCTGTTTCTTACCAGTGCTGAAAGTGACCAAGCCTGCAGAGAAGAGCGTAAGCCTCAGAGTGCACACCGCCTCTTACAGTGGAGGGGAGAGTCCTCGGTGATGGTGGCACTGAAGACCCTTTGTGGGGAGCGGGTGCTCAGTGATTCACCTGCAACCAGAGTGGGGCGGGACCTCCCAACACTAGACCTAGAACACGGTCTTCATGTCCTGGAACAGTCCTTACCCCGGGCTCTCTGAACTTGGTCGAGAGAAGAGCCCAGTGCCTGTGTGCTAAGTTGCTTCGATCTTGTTCAACTCTTTGCAACACTATGGAGTTTGCAGGCCCGCCAGGCTCCTCTGTCCATGGGCTTCTCCCACCAAGAACATTGGAGTGGGTTGCCCAGAAGGTACTACAAATAAGTTCAGGGTCAAAGACCTGCAGGCAGAGAGAGAACAGTGGAAGCCGAAACTGAGACCACTTAAGAGAAACAAAAGCGGAGGTATAGGGGGAGCACAGGGTTTTTAGTCAGTGAAAACACCACACATGACCCTGAAAATACCATCTCTGACCACGATAGGTATATGTCATCATACGGCTGTTGGAACACACAGAATGTACAGCATGAAGAGTAAACCTAAGGTCAGCTCTGGACAGTGATGTGTCAGTTCCCCAAACATTACAAGTGTAGTTAACATCCCTATAGTGGTGTGAGCTGCGGATAATACAGGAGTCTGTGCATGGGGGTGGGGAGAGGCACGTGGGAATTGTCTATGCCTTCCTCTCAACTTTGCTGTGTACCTAAAGACATTTGTTCTTTTAAAGGAGTTTTTATCCAAAAAAAAAAAAACCAACAACCTTGGCCGGAGTACTCCTAATCTATGTATGGAGCAGAATCCACGGCCTGATACTCTGTGCTCCCCTCTGGGTCAGGGTCCTGGCCTCCTGTGTCTCTGACTGAAGCATCTCTTGGAGTTGGTCTCCACGTGCCACCTTTGTGGCCATCCCAGGAGCGTTTCAGAATGCCCTCTGCCAGGGCATGCCAGCTGTTTGGTGCTAACCCCAGGGCTGCAGGTGTGCTGCAGGCCCACCGATTGGGCTCTGTGGGAAGTGGAAGCTGCTCTGTGTTGATTCTGGTCTGTGTGTGTCTCACCGTGCCGTCCTATGCAGCCTTGATGCGCAGGTTGTACAGTAATAGACCGTGTGGGCTAGGGAGCGGGTCAGATGAGGGTGTCATCTCATATGCACAGCACCCAGGAAGAGTGTTTCCCGCATCTTAAGGGTGTGGTTTCCATACAGCTGCAACAAAAGAAACCTCTTACCTCACAGTCTGGGGCTGTGGGGTGAGTAGGATCTGAGTGGCGTGTGTGCTGTGCAGGACTAAGTGGCCTCAGGCATGTCCGACCCTGTGAGGCCCCAAGGACTGCAGCCCCTCTCCAGGCTCCTCTGTCCGTGGGACCCTCCAGGCGAGAGTACTGGAGTGGGCTGTGTGCCCTCCTCCAAGGGACCTTCCTGGCCCAGGGATCACTCTAGTCTCTTCTGTCTCCTGCACTGGCAGCGGGTTCTCCATCACTAGCGTCACCCGGGAAAGCCCGGGCTGTGCACGGTTCCTCGTGGATCTGGCTTCTATGGGATGGGTCTGAGGGTGTGACTTGTGTCCTGATCACATGACCTCTGGGCCACTGCCCACCACACTTGCCTTAAGTGCCATCTCCTTCGCAGACCTCTTCTGCCACCAGCCCCTGTTAGACATGGACCAGTGTCTGCCTCTGCTGTGACCTTGACTACAGGAACCTCAGAGGAAATCTTAGATGCAAACCCAAAATAGCCCACAATATCTTTAAATTGTCCACCAAACAGCAACTCTTCATCTGGAAAATGACCCACTCATAACTCGAGCATCAGACACACAAGTCAGGTGACCAAGGCCTTGCAGAGGAGGATTCTAAGACAGTCCTGTCTCCTGGGGAAGCTGCTGGGCTGGAGATCTCTGAACGTGCTAAGAGGGGTCGAGATTCCTTCATCGCTGGCTGTCCCTGCCCTGCCGCTTGGCTTTTCTCCTATTATCTCGGGACCCCTTGGACCCACAGCTCCATGTTGCCCCAGAGCTCATTTTGTTTGGCCTTTGATGTCACTCCCCACCCTACCACATATTCTATGCTTGTATTTGATGGCAGTTTCAAGCAAGAGGTGCCTTTTTTTCCATGTCATAACAAGCACAAAAGGCCCACTGAGTTGGCTTCCTTCTCAGCTGGAACCTTCTCCCAAAATAAATCACACCACATCTGTGACCTCAGCCCATGTTAGGTGGTCTCCAAGGACAAAATGTCACCATGAAAGAACCTTGATTTGTCCCTCAAAAAGCAACGAGTGGCAATTATTCTTCAGTGCCACCTGATGTCCAGAGGTGAACAGGCTTTCAGAGTTTCCAGTTGCAGTCTTCATATCGCAGGCCAGAGGAACCTGTTCCAGGTCACAAACAGCACTCAGCGTCCCCAGGACGGTCCAGGGTGTTTGTGTGGAGTCTTGTGTGGATGCTGATGCAGAGGGTTCAGATTCTGTTAATACAGTGTGAAACATAACATGGTCTGTGGGAAGCTGCCCCCTTTAAAGGGCCATGTTCCACCTGATTCTCCCCCAGAGGGCAAGCTCCGGGGCCATCTGGCCACTGACCTGAAGGCGAGGTGGGGCGGGGGTGGGCAGTCTGGTCTAGAGGCAAGTGTCGCCCTTGGACTTGGCGCTTAGGAGGTTACAGACCCCTTCAGTTGAGGCTGACCTGCCTCGCTCTGTTCCTCCTCCTCTGTGTACCTCCTATGTAGGGAGCAAAGTGAGGAGGGGACCCCGAGAGCCTTCTGAGCTGCATGAGGCTGGCTGTTTCTTTCTATGTGGTCTTGAGATTGACACTAAACCGTCTTGTTGATGGAAGTTGAAGGGGAAATAAAAGATAGTCACAAAGAGACTGAGAGACAAACGTGTGGTTTCTCCTTCAATCACTTCCCACCTGCTTTCAGTCTCTGATGGATTCCTTTGCGCTGATGTGGGTGTAGGAGAGGGGTGTATCCTCTATAACACAATAGACCAAATGACATCCCATTTATTTTAAATTAGTGTTTTCTTTCAATGTGTTTGACGTTACAATTCCTGATACAATTATTATATCATAGACTATGAGAACTACTATTTATTTCAAATACATAATAGCTCTTCTAATAACAGAACTATTAAAGGGTTCCCAGTGTTCTCACTGTAACCATCTCATGAACTGCCAGCGGAATATGGACCACAGTCTGGAAACCCAGGGTCACCAGAGCAGCAGGCACATCCTGCTTCCTACTTCATTATTGGTCCTTCACGGCCCTCGGGTCCCCAAGCCCAGGAAAGCTTGAGGGGCGGACGATGAGTCCCGCCTCAAAGCCATCTCTGCTCATGTCATTCTCCAAAGAGAAAGAGAGAGACACACTGGGGCACGGGGAAAGTGTTTCTCAGATGTTGCTAGGCGCTGGAGAGACGGAACAGCCTGATCAAAGCCCTCAAGGTGCTGGCGGGGGTGGGTGAGTCTTTATCTGGAATGTCACTGATTTCTTTCCCAACTTTTGGTTCATCTGGGTTTTCGTAGTTGTGCACAGGCTCTCTCTAGTTGCGGTGTGCAGACTTCTCACTGCAATAGCCTCTCTCATTGTAGAGCCCAGGCTCTAGGCTTCAGTAGCTGTGGCTCCCAGGTCCCAGAGCACATGCCCAATAGCTGTGGTGTGCAACTTAGGTGTTCTGCAGCATGTGGGATCTTCCTAAATCGGGGATCAAACCCATGTCTCCTGCATTGGCAGGCGGACTCTTTACCACTGAGCCACCAGGAAGCCCTCTTTGTCAATTTTTAAAAGACGGTACTGGACTCAAGGGTTATTGAGCCACAGAGTGGGGTGCTGTAGAGACCCGGCTCCCAGCGTTCCACAAGTCTAGCTGGCTAGAGCCACAGTGATAGCCTGGTTGGCCACTGAGTCCAGTACAGTACCTATGTGGTTGGGGCCCAGGCTAGCCATGCTCCAGAGCCTTCTCTTGGAGTTCTGCTGGGGAGTGTTCCAGGAAACAATTGGTATCTTGATTGCTTGCTGAGGACTCTAGTTCAAGGCCAGGGGAAGACTCTTGGGTTATGACTAGGAATGAAGGTGGAGTCCTGTATCTTGGTTTCTAGGCTGGACACTGCAGACAAAGCCCATATCAAGTCCCTTGGCTGGCACTGGTTGGGTACATGGATGAACTTCTCATGGGTGCATACATGTTAAGTGCCCACACAAGTCATAATTACACTACAATGAATTTTGATGTTAATGAGGATAAACATGTTATCAGTTCAGTTCAGTCACTCAGTCGTGTCCAACTCTTTGTGACCCCATGAACTGCAGCACACCAGGCCTCCCTGTCCATCACCAACTCCCGGAGTCCACCCAAACCCATGTCCATCTAACCATCTCATCCTCTGTTGTCCCCTTCTCCTCCTGCCCTCAATCTTTCCCAGCATCAGGGTCTTTTCCAACGAGTCAGCTCTTCGCATCAGGTGGCCAAAGGATTGGAGTTTCGGCTTCAACATCAGTTCTTCCAAGTCCTGAACACCCAGGACTGATCTCCTCTAGATTGGACTGGTTGGATCTCCTTGCAGTCCAAGGGATTCTCAAGAGTCTTTTCCAACACCACAGTTCAAAATCATCAATTCTTCGGTGCTCAGCCTTCTTCACGGTCCAACTCTCACATCCATACATGACCACTGGAAAAACCAGAGCCTGACTAGATGGATCTTTGTTGGCAAAGTAATGTCTCTGCTTTTGAATATACTGTCTAGCTTGGTCATAACTTTCCTTCCAAGGAGCAAGTGTCTTTTAATTTCATGGCTGCAGTCACCATCTGCAGTGATTTTGGAGCCCAAAAAAATAAAGTCTGACACTGTTTCCCCATCTATTTCCCATGAAGTGATGGGACCAGATGCCATGATCTTAAGCTCAACTCCAGAAAAATAAATGACCCAATCAAAAAATGGGCCAAAGAACTAAATAGACATTTCTCCAAAGAAGACATACGAATGACTAACAAACACATGAAAAGATGCTCAACATCACTCATTATCAGAGAAATGCAAATCAAAACCACAATGAGGTACCATTTCACACCAGTCAGAATGGCTGCGATCCAAAAGTCAACAAGCAATAAATGCTGGAGAGGGTGTGGAGAAAAGGGAACCCTCTTACACTGTTGGTGGGAATGCAAATTAGTACAGCCACTGTGGAAAACAGTGTGGAGATTCCTTTTCATTTTCTTGAAATGAGTGTCTTTTGAAGAGCGTAAGTTTTAAATTCTGATGAAGTGCAATTTATTTATTTTCTTTTATGGTTCATGCTTTTTGTATCCCATATAAGAAATCCTTGCCTAATGCAAGGTCACAAAAGAATTTTTCCTATGTTTTCATCTGAAAGTTTTGTAAGTTTAGGTTTTACAATTATTATGATTCATCTTAGCTAATTTTTGCATAGGGTGCAAAGTATGGTTCAAAGTTCTTGGTATATGAGATATCCAATTTTTTTCCAGCATCATTTGTTGAAGAGGTCATTCTTTCTCCATCGAACTTCTTGACATCTTTGTCGAAACCAGTTGACCATATATGTGTGATCTATTTCTGGATTCTATTCTATCCTATTGATTTATGTGTCTATCCTTTTCCCAATACCACATGGTCTTGATTACTGTGGTTTTATAGTATGTCTCAAAATCAGGTGGGGGAGCCTCTAACTTTGTTTTTTTGAGTGGATTTTCTTTTTTCAAAACTGTTTTAGTATGTCAGGTCCTTTGCTTTTTGTATACATTTTAAAATTAGCTTGTAGATTTCTATAAATAAGCCTGATGGGTAACTTACCCAAGGTCACACAATTCATATGCATTAGAGTCAGCTCAGTCTCCAATCACTGTTATAGATCCAAGTTCACAATCTGACAGTGGGCCCCACACAGACGACCGAAGGAGAGTATCATTATGTCAAGTTCTAGCAGAGCTCTCCAAAGGTCAGGAATGCCAGCTCACAATACTTGGGGAAGAAAACCAACCCTGTCAACAGGCCCTTAGCCCCTGTCTGGCCTTATCAAGGCAGGAAGGACAATTGGATATTTGTCTGGAACAAATCAGACGGTCATAGACCCGTTGTCTGAGGACCCAAGCTGAAGCCTTGGCATCCCAGGATTCTCAGTTTTAATAATCCCTTTGCTGTTGAAAAGTCTATTCAAGCAAGTTTCTGTCTTGCTTTCCGGCTTTGCATTCTCAGTTCCCACTGGAAGGAATCCTGGCGCTGCACTCTCTTATCTGGTGCCCAGACACCCTCCACACTCTTTCCAGTCCTCTCTATCATTGGCTGGTGCTTCAAAGCAATGGATGCTCAAGACACAGCCAGGCTCCCCGGGCCTGAGTCTATCCCATGGCTGGCCCACCCACAGGGTAGTTCCTCTTATCTCTATCCCCTTCCCAAATCAAGCCCAGCGTTATTCTTTCCCACTGGAGAGCTTCTAAAAACACCCCTTCAAGCAACCCACTATCCCCGCAGTTTTTCAACCATTGTATATCTTCTTTGCCATCAAAAAAATGAAACAATGTCATTTACAGCAGGTAGGATCCCAAACCCTGGTCCAGGGATGGCAAATACCTCATGGGTACAGGCTAGGTTACTTCAGTCCTGTCCAACTCTGTGCAACTGTATGGATTTCAGCCTGCCAGGCTCCTCTGTCCATGGGATTCTCCAGGCAAGAATACTGGAGTGGTTGCCGTACTCTCCTCCAGGAGATCTTCCTGATCCAGGGAGAAAACCCGAGTTTGTTACATCTAACCTGCATTGACAGGCAGGTTCTTTACCACTAGCACCACCTGGGAAATCCCAAAGAGAAAGGTACTTAGGTTCAGCTGAAGCACCAGCCTGCTCCACCCAGAGAAGGTCCCTTGGTGAGAACCAAGGAGCCGGAACTGTTGGAGCCCATTCCCTGTGGATCATTGCAGGCTCTCTTTCACACCCTTATCAAATCTATCAGCAGATTCAGTTGGCTCTACTTTAAAAACATATCCAGAATTAGACCATTTCACCACCTCCATTGCTGCCACCCTGATTTAACCACTCTCATGATGGGAGTAAAGAAAGTAAAAAACCTGAACTGTAGGGGAAAAAAAGTAAGACCCTCAGTGGGCAGAGGGCCCAGATGCCTCTCTACCCTACACACCCTTCATGTGCCTGGGTTGCAACATGAGAATATTTCAGGCTAGCAAAAGTAAAAACAAGAGAACACAGGAGCTCCACTCCTGGATGTGTAGCCAAAAGAAATGAAAACATGTTCACGCACAAAGAACATGAGTGTTCACGGCAATGTTGTTCACAAGAGCCAAAAAGCAGAAACAACCCAAATGGTCATCAGTTGATGCATTGATAAGCAAAGTATGGTACATCCATACAATGGAATATTGCTCTTTAGTCACTAAGTCATCTCCGACTCTTTTGTAACCCCATGGACTGTAGCCCACCAGACTCCTCTGTCCATGGGATTTCCCAGGCAAGAACACTGGAGTGGGTTGTAATTTCTTTTCCCAGGGGATCTTCCTGACTCAGGGATCAAATCCAGGTCTCCTGCATTGCAGGCAGATTCTTTTACCACTGAGCCACCAGGGAAGCCCTATGGGAATATTATTCAACCCTAAAAAAGAAATGAGGGGCTGATATATATTGCAAGAGGGATGAAATCTAAAAATATTGTGCCATATTTGCATCAGGCACAGAAGGGCAAATATTACATGATTCGTGCATATGAAATGCCCCAGAAAGGAAAATCCATGGAGGGGTACGTGGGAATGGAGAGTGACTGCTAACAGCTACAGGGTTTCTCTTTGGGGTGATGAAAATGTTCTGGAATTAGGTAGGGGTGATACTTTCACTATTTTTAAATATACCAAAAACCACTGTATTGTTTTAGATGGATTTTATACCATGTGAATTCGGAGAAGGTGATGGCACCCCACTCCAGTACTCTTGCCTGGAAAATCCCATGGATGGAGAAGCCTAGTAGGCTGCAGTCCATGGGGTCGTGAAGAGTCAGACACGACTGAGCGACTTCGCTTTCACTTTTCACTTTCATGCGTTAGAGAAGGCAATGGCAACCCACTCCAGTGTTCTTGCCTGGAGAATCCCAGGAATGGGGGAGCCTGGTAGGCTGCTCTCCATGGGGTCACACAGAGTCAGACACAACTGAAGTAACTCAGCAGCAGCAGCATACCATGTGAATTATGTCTCAATGAAAAAAAAAACCAAAATGAGAGAAAAATAGGAGAAGTTGTTGCCACTCTGCTCCAGACCCTCCCACATCTCCCTGCCATCCTCACTGGCCCCCTGGCACTACCCTTGCCCCATAGCTGGTTGGTGGGTAGCAAGAGAGCACACACACAGCAGTTGCTATGGTGACATGTGACCGGTCCAAGGCTTGTTTCTGCTCCTCATCTCCAAAGCAGGTGGGCAGCTGTGCCCAGGACAAGCACAGATGCATTAATACCACATGGTACCATTGATCTTCATTTCTGCAGGGCATTGCCAGGGCACCGGGGTTTCCAATTGAACCATGGAGCTTCTGGAAACAGTAGCCTAAAAGGTTTCTCTGCCATCTGGTCTTTTAATGACCCTTCAGCTCAAAACACCAAGGCTTCCAGAGAAGCAGTCTGGATTAAAATGCTACTTTTTCTTGCTGGGGCAGCTGCAGAAGCAAAGTTCTGAAGACACAGGCCATCTTTAGATTCCTTCATTTCAGGAATAAGAATTCCTTGCCCCTGAGAAGAACAACTCCTTATTTTTGTATCTGTGGTTTGCAGCTTTTTTAATTCTTTTTTTAGTTTTTTAAGGGAATTCCACATTGTTCTGGGGCTTCCCAGGTGGCACAATGGTAAAGAATCTGCCTGCCAATGCAGGAGACACAGGAGATGCGAGTTCAACTTTTGGGTTGGAAAGATCCCCTGGAGGAAGAAATGGCAACCCACACCAGTATTCTTGCCTGGGAAATACCACAGACAGAGGAGCCTAGGGAGCTACAGTCCATGAGGTCACAGAATCCAAAATGCCTGAGCACATACACACACACACACACCCCACTACTCTCTCTAACAACACCTGCTTTTCAATTCACTACGTGGGGCAGGGGTTATTGGTCCCATTTTCCAGACAAGGTGAGTGAGGCACAAAGGGAGCAGGTTTGTTTAGGATCAGCATCTCACAAAGAGTAGATCTTGCTCTCAGAGAGTATTGGAGTCAAAGGAATCCACAGATTCTCAAGTCCAAACTCTTCACTTGACAAAGGAGAGAACTCAGGCTCAGGGCGTTGAGTGTCTGGTCTGCAGTCACACAGCGGGACCCAAAATTCGGGTCTTCTACCCCAGCCAGGGGCCCCAGCTCAGCATCTCCAGGAATGAGCCATGTGACAGCACACGCCAGCTATGGTGATGCCACAGGAAGGACACCTGATCAAATTCTTGTCAAAACATTGACCTTGAATCTAAACATACAGGAACAACAAAACAGATCCAGGCTGACGGACATTCTACAAGCCAAACGAACGGGACTGTCAAAAAGAATCTCAAAATCCTGGAAGAAAGTTCTCCCCCAAAAAGAGGGAAGACAGTTCTGGGGGGGGGTGGGGGGAAAGGCAACTAAAGAGACATGATCGCTAAAGGCAGTGCATGGTTCTTGAATGGACTCCGGACCAGGCCTGAAAACCCCTGCAAAGAACAGAAAGAGAAGAGCAACTGTGGTATATTAACACACACATGTGGAATGTAGAAACAGATGAGCCTGTCTCCAGGAAGGAACAGAGACTCAGACGCAAAGAACAGACTGTGGCCACTGGGGGCAGGGGGAGCAAGCGGAGGGTGGATGAACTGGGAGAGGAGCGCGAACAGGCAGACACTGTCACATCTACAGCTGGTGGGAAGCCGCTGTAGAACCCAAGCAGCCCAGCTTGGGGCCCTGTGATGACCTGGAGGGCGGGAGGCGGGGGATATATGTACACAAATGACTGGCTCACACTGTTGTACAGCAGAAACGAACACAACACTGTAAAGCAACTCTACTCCAATCAAAAGAAGACCTACCTGGGATCACAGGACCACATATTACATGGTGGTCATTTAGTCACTAAGTCGTGTCTGACTTTCCACTCCATGGACTGTAGCCCGCCTGCCTCCTATGTCCATGGGATTCTTCAGGCAAGAACACTGGAACGGGTTGCCATTTCTTTCTCCAGGGGATCTTCCCAACCCAGCAATCAAACCAGAGTCTCCTGCATTGCAGGCAGTCTTTACCAACTGAGCTACCAATATTCAAGTACTGATACATTTTTTGAGGGTCACAATGATGTCGTGCTCGTGTGGGGAAATGTCTTCATTCTTAGGAGACGCATGTTGAATCGCTGGGAGGTGAAACAGCAGAATGTCTGCAAGTTACTTTAAAATGCTTCAACCAAAAAAGGGAGAGAGAGAGTGGAGATAAATGTAGTTAAATGTTAATAATCGACCGACTGGAGCGAAGAGTAAGCAGGTGTTCATCTTCCTGCTTGTCTATAGGTTAGAATTTTTTAGAATAAAAAACTAGGAGGTTGCAATTATTCTGCAATAAAAATAACTGGATGGGAAATATGTAAACAAGTGAGTCCTTTGATTACACAAGAGATTGGAGGAGCTCCTTTCCCTGATCACTCTATGACCAGGGTGCTCACATCAATTCAGGCTCAGACAGTTCTGGAAGGATGGAGGCAGGGCCAGCATGAAGGATCTTTCATGGTCTTCTCCAGACTGCAGATATTTTTTATTTTAATTTGGAAATCCCCCAGTATCAGGGACAATGTGCGTGATGCTTTAGTGGCTGCTGCCATCTCGTGGATCTCAGAGTCTTGGAGAGGCTGAAAGCCAGAACTTCAGGGTCACCTTATGCTAATGAGCTGCCCTCCTCCTCCCGGTGGTCTGGTGGCCAAGGCGCTGGAGACTAAAGGTTTAAGCACTTCTGTTAACTTCCTTCCGGACTGAGCATCAGTGAGACACAGCCTCCATCCTTGAACCCATTCCCCAGATGCCCAGCGTCTTTTGCCTTTAAAATGACCAAGACTAACAGAACTGACATTGGTTTTATTCTATAAAACCAGAGCCAGGGAGCCAGTTAGTGGGATTTTACTGCCGTTTGCACATAAGATTGACTTGCTGGCATTGTTTTCTTGTTTGCAAAGACTACTCAGGATGATACCAGGCACTGTTGATATCCTGATGCTGGAAAAGGGTGAAGACAGGAGGAAAAGGGGATGACAGAGGATAAGATGGTTGGATGGCATCACCGACACAATGGACACGAGTTTGAGCGTTCTCCAAGATAGAACAGGGAAGCCTGGTATGCCGCACTCCATGGAGTCACAAAGAGTCAGACACGACTGAGCAACTGAGCAACAACAACCGCTGATACCACCTCTTCCAACCTCTTAACAGACGAAACTCAGAAAGCAAGGCAGAGAAGGCTCCCTTGACTGAGAGATGGCCACATAAGGGAGAAGGGCAGGCTGCCCTGGGGGGAAAAGGGAGTGTTAGGAGGAGCTAGAAATAAAAGTAGACTCTGGGTTTTCTCTGCAGGCAGGATGAATATAGTGCGAGCTCTGAGGACTTTGCGGTTGGGCTGACTTGAGTGTGTATTTCAGTTTTGTGAGGCCACTTCCTGTTTGGGGCAGCTTGGAGATAGCACCTTCCTAAGGGTTCGTTATCTACATGAGAATGATAACACACAGGGTTATTTAAAGGACCAAGGATGTTTTAGGCAGTGCTTCTCAAACCTGAAGATCTGGGGGCTTAAAACATGCACTTTGGGGCCCCCTCCATAGTTTCAGATTCACCAGGTCCCAGGTGGCCCGAAAATGAGCATTTCTTTTTTCTTTCTTTTTTTTCTTTTTTTTTTTTTTTTGGTGAGGGACATTAAACAACAGAAACTTACTTTCTCATTTCTGAAAGCTAGAAGTCCAAGATTAAGGTGTAAGAAGGAGTGGTTTCTTCTCTTTTTTTTTTATTTATTTTATTCAAGTATAGCTTCCCAGGAGGTACTATAGTAAAGAATATCCTTGCCAATGTAGGAGACACAAGAGGTAGGTTTGATCCCTGAGTTGGGAAGATCCTCTGGAGGAGGAAATGGCAACTCAGTCCAGTATTCTTGCCTGGGAAGTCTCATGGACAGAGGAGCCTGGTGGGCTACAGTCCATGGGGTCTCAATGAGTCAGACTCGCATGCGCACCTTATAGTTGATTTACAATGTTGTATTAATTTCTTCTATACAGCAAAGTGAATCATTTATACAGAACTCCGGGAGTTGGTGATGGACAGGGAGGCCTGGCGTGCTGCAATTCATGGGTTCGCAAAGAGTCGGACACGACTGAGCGACTGAACTGAGATGAGATATATATACATATACATTCTTTTCCATAATCTTTCCCATTATGGTTTATCCTAGAATGTTGAATATAGTTCCCTGCGCTGTACAGTAGGACCTTGTTTTTGTCCATTCTGTCAATGGTAGTTTGCATCTGCTAATCCCAGATTCCAATCCAGCCCTCTCCCATCCCCCACCCCTTCGGAAACCACAAGTCTGTGCTCTGTGCCCGTGAGTCTGCTTCATAGATAAGCTCGTCTGGGTCATATCTGAGATTCCGTATATAAGTGATATCACACGGTGTTTGTCGTCCTCTTTCGGACTTACTTCACTTAGTATGATCACCTCCAGGTCCATGGATTGCTGAAAATGGCATTATTTCATTATTTTTTATGACTGAGTAGTCCAAATGTGCATTTCTGTCTATGTCCCAGGTGATGCTGATGTTGCTGATCTTGGTAGCATATTTTGGGACCAATATTTAAAGGATTAATCATCACAAAAATCAGGCGAACACCTAGTAGGTAGCTAGCAGGCAATAAAATGTCTGCCTGACATCTCACCCCATTCCACACTACATACCCTTGTTCCAGTATTGATGCATGCACTTCTGAGACTGAGGCTGTCTCTAAGAGCATGCAGCAAAGATCTTCCTAAATGTACTTCGCAGCATTTGCGAATGGATTTGTTGCTGTTTAGTCATTAAGTCATGACCACCAGGTTCCTCTATCCATGGAATTTCCCAGGCAAGAATACTGGAGTGGGTTAACATTCCCTTCTCCAGGGTATCTTCTCAACCCAGGGATCGAACCCACATCTCCTGCGTTGGCAGGAAGATTCTTTACCAATGAACCACCAGGAAAGTCCTGCCTCCAATGCGGGAGACCCGGGTTCGATCCCTGGGTCGGGAAGATTCCCTGGAGAAGGAAATGGCAATCCACTCCAGTATTCTTGCCTGGAGAATCCCGTGGACAGAGAAGCCTAGTAGGTTACAGTCCACGGGGTTGCAAAGAGTCGGACACAACTGAGTGACTTTACCTTACCTTACCCTAAAGGGTCGGAGTACGTCAAGGCTGTATATTGTCACCCTGCTTATTTAACTCATATGCAGAATGCATCATGAGAAACACTGGGCTGGAAGAAGCACAAGCTGGAATCAAGATTGCCGGGAGAAATATCAATAACCTCAGATATGCAGATGACACCACCCTTATGGCAGAAAGTGAAGAGGAACTAAAAAGCCTCTTGATGCAAGTGAAAGTGGACAGTGAAAAAGTTGGCTTAAAGCTCAACATTCAGAAAATGAAGATCATGGCATCTGGTCCTATCACTTCATGGAAAATAGATGGGGAAACAGTGGAAACAGTGTCAGACTTTATTTTGGGGGGCTCCAAAATCACTGCAGATGGTGACTGCAGCCATGAAATTAAAAGACACTTACTCCTTGGAAGAAAAGTTATGACCAACCTAGATGGCATATTCAAAAGCAGAGACATACTTTGCCAACAAAGGTCCATCTAGTCAAGGCTATGGTTTTTCCAGTGGTCATGTATGGATGTGAGAGTTGGACTGTGAAGAAAGCTAAGCACCGAAGGATTGATGCGTTTGAAGTATGGTGTTGGAGAAGACTCTTGAGAGTCCCTTGGACTGCAAGGAGATCCAACCAGTCCATTCTGAAGGAGATCAGCCCTGGGTGTTCTTTGGAAGGAATGATGCTAAAGCTGAAACTCCAGTACTTTGGCTACCTTATGGGAAAAGTTGACTCATTGGAAAAGACTCTGATGCTGGGAGGGATTGGGGGCAGGAGGAGAAGGGGATGACAGAGGATGAGATGGTTGGATGGCATCACCAACTCGATGGACATGAGTTTGAGTGAACTCCGGGAGTTGGTGATGGACAGGGAGGCCTGGCATGCTGCGATTGATGGGGTCACAAAGAGTCGAACACAACTGAGCAACTGAACTGAACTGAAAGGGTCGCTCCACCAGCTCTCCAGGACCCAGGCTCACTGCCTCTCTGGTCACAACGATCAAAAGAATCACCAGCAAAATACCTAACAGAGGAGACTATTTCAAGAGCAGTGTGTGTGGAAAAGACCTGAAGGCTCAGTTCTTCCACAAACCCAATGAATTAACCAATAATAGGTGAAGCTGCCCAAAAAACTATTTAAAGCAAGCGCCATCTTCAGCCACCTTGGTGGAATTCTAGCCTTCAGCTCAAAAGGAGATACAGATCCAAACAGGTTTTCACAGATCGGGCTACACTGGAAAACTCATATCTTGAATAAAAAGTCGGTTCTATGAAAGACTAAAAACAGACAATAATCAAACACAGCCTCCAAACACAGATGATGAGTAAATTCTATGTGTTCATTAAAGGTTTAAAACAGAAGATCTCAACCCTCATTGCACATTAGATTTAACAGAGGAGCTTTTAAAAATATTAGTGCCAGAGCCCCCACCCCCACCCCAGAGACCCTGGTTTAATTGGTCTAGGGTGGTGCGCCAGGTAAGGTATTTTTTAAAAGCTCCCCCAGTGATCATAGTGTGCAGTCAGGAATAGAAGCCACTGTTTTAATATTAGGCAGACACTGCAGGAAATGTGCACATCAGCTAAATAATGCAAATATCACCGAACCTAAGAGTTCCCAACCTGAAATGATTGTGAGAAACACCTGAGGTTGTTTTTTTGAACTTCAGATCCCTGGTCTAACTCTTAGTCTACTGAATCAGAGTCTTCTACAACAAGGCCAGAACTCAGTATTTTTTCAAAGCTCCCTGCTTCTTTGCAATAGTCAGTCAATGATCTGTAATAACATTTTTTTCCTGCTAGGGGTGCATGTCAGCCTCCTCTGGGGCTCAAACCAAGTGAACTAAGTCAGCATGGGGGCTGAGAAATCAGTATTCTAGAAATTCCTCTTCTCTGTGATTTAGCTGTGTACCCTGTTAGTATCAGTAACCAGAGTTAGGACAGTTAAAATAATTAACATACTCTGGGGGCTACTATGTCTGTTAGCTACTGCTGCATAACAAAAGATCCCAAAAGTTACTGTGTGAAAAACTGTATTTGTTCTCTCACAGTTTCTGTGGGTCAGGAATGCAAGCATGACTTAGCTGGGGCCTCTGGGTCTGGGTCTTTCCCATGCTGCACTGAAGGTTGCACTCATCAGTAAGTCAGCCGGGGGTTGGATCTGATTCCAAAGTCACGTAAGTGATTGGTGGCAGCTGTTGGATTGAGGGCCTCTGTTCCTCACTGGCTGTTGCCTGGAGACCTTCTCCTGATCCTTGCCACATGGAGCTGGTAAGCAGAGCGAGCAAGCAGAGGGCCAGAGAGAGACAGAGCTAACAATAGGAAAGTCGTGGCTGTTGTGATCTAATCACAGAGGGGTACTCCATCACCTTCGAAGTGCTGTTTATTAGGTCAAGTCACTGCACCACACGAGATGCCACTGCACACCTATTAGAATGTCCAATCTCCAGGACACCAGCTACCCCAAATGCTGGTGACACTGTGGAGCAGCAGGAATGTCCCCTCACTGCTGGGAGAACACAAAATGGCACAGCCACTTTGGGAGACAGCTTTAGTCTTCTTACAAAACTAAACATCCTCTTGCCATATGATCCAGCAATCACTCTCCTTGGCATTCATCCCAAGAAGTTGAAAGCATATGTTCACACAAAAACCTGCACACAGATGTTTATAGCAGCTTTATTCATAATTGTCAAAACTTGGAAGCAACCAAGACATCCTTCAGTAGGTGAATGGATTTAAAGAGAAAAAAAAAAAACTGTGATACACGTAGAGAATGAAATAGTATTCAATACCAAAAAGAAATGAGCCATCACGATATGAACAGATGAGGAGGAAACCTTAAGTTCCTATTACTAAGTGAAAGAAGTCTATCTGAAAAGGCTACGTACTGTATTATTCCAACTCTATGACATTCCGGGAAAAAGCAAAACTGTGGAGACTGTGAAAAGGTCCTTTCTGTGGCTGTGAGGGGTTAGAAGGAAGGGAGAGATGAATAGGTGGTGCACAGAGGGTTTTTAGGGCGGTGAAAATACTGTGTGTGCAGGATTTCCCTGGTGGTCCAGTGGTTAAGACTCTGTGCTCCCAGTGCTGGGGGCCTGGGTTCGACCCCTTGTAAGGGAACTAAGATCCTGCTTGCCGCAACCAAGATCCAGCACAACCAAAAAAAAAAAAAGAAATACCCTGTCGGCTACTGTAATGATGGACACATATCATTACGCAGTTATCCTAACCCACAGAATGTACAACACTGAGAGGGAACGCATGTAAACCATGGACTTTGGGTGGCAACGATCCATCAGTGCGAGTACATCCGTTGTAACAAAGACACCACCCTGGTGGGGGACGTTGCACGTGGTGAGGGTGAGGGTGTCTATGGAAATTTCTGCACTTCCCTCTCAGCTTTTCTGAGACCTTAAAGCTGCTCTTAGGGATTTCCCTGGTGGTCCAGCGGCTTAACGCCACTCCCCCAGTGTGGGGGCCTGAGTTCGATCCCCGGTCACCGAACGAGAGCCCACACACCACAGCTAAATCTGGTGCAGCCAAATAACTGAAAATTTGAAAACCACTCTTAAATGTTCATCTAAAAAGGATCTTCCCAGGTGGCGCTAGTGTAAATAACCCGCCTGCCAATGCAGAAGACATAAGAGGCTCGAATTTGACCCCTGGGTCAGGAAGATGCCCTGGATGAGGGCATGGCAATCCACTCCAGTATTCTTGCCTGGAGAATCCCACGGACAGAGGAGCCTGGTGAGCTACAGTCCAAAGGGGTCGAAGAGTCTGACACGACTGAAGCGACTGAGCACACACATTTTTAAAAAGTCCTTAAAAATGTTTTAAAGCAAGTCAGTAGACCAGGCCACCCTCAGGGCATGGAGGTCAGTGGGGACCACCGTGGGAATCGACGTGGCACAACTGGCGTGTACCGAGCACTCACCAGACCCCTTCCAGGACTCTGCACGCCAGACTCGTGGAACGCTTAGAACACGGGGAAGAGGGGAAGCTAAAGTCAAGCGGGGCAGGAGGTGAAGCCACGCGGCTGGCAGGCACAGAGCTGGGACGCCAGGCCCCCGCCCATGTCGTGCGCCCCCCGCCCCTGACTCCTCATCAGGAGTGTCCCCATACAGATCTGCTCCCCCCACGCGTCCGCAGCTGTAGGGAGGAGTGCGGGGACAGGCTGACAGTGCGCGTCGAAGGGGGTGTGATCCAGTCATCCAGACGGGGCAGGGACACGGTTCCCTTAGCCGGGCCACAGTCGGGAGGTGGCCGCTCGCAGCCAGGCCCAACTCTTCAGCTCCCAAAGGGGACTGTGAACACCGCCTACCCCCGCCCCCTCCCCCTCCGCCCAGCAGAGGCCCGAAGCACCGTCCCAATTAGCGTCGAGAATATTCATGGCTGCTTCTGCCACCCGACTGTTTCTTAGGAGCCTTGAATAAGCTGGATTAATAAGCTATCTTTCATTTGCCATCCAACCATTGGCACGAATTTTGCATTAGGCTGAATTCCGCTCGGTTCCAGCTGACACCATTCTCTCTAAGACAATGTGCTCCACTCCTGGACATGGGTGTGTTTGCAGGAGGATGCTACCAGGGGTGGCACAGGGGTTCCCAGGGCCTCTTCAGAGCATTTTTATGAACACGTGGGCCCTCCGTGCTTAGGAATTAAGACTGATGCAGACCCTCTGGGATTTATGTTGTTATGTTATGTTGTTAATGGGCACCTTTCTCTTCGCATTAGAGGAAGTGACTAGGGTTTCTGCTGAATGTCTCGCTTGGGTCGGTGCTGGGGAAGACTGCCCACTCAGAGGAGAATGAAGGGTCAGAAGTGGCCTTGTGGGAGGGGAGAAGCCACAGACACAATGTCCTCGGGCTGTAGGCCCTGCTGGGTTTCAGAATCCTCCACGTGGGCCTACCGTCAGTCCAGCGGTCTCCAGGAGGCCCTTGGGGGTTGTAATGCATGAATCTGACCCCTGAGCTCAGAGCAGAGAGCTGCCTGCCTGGGGGTCCCTGTATCTATCACTGAGGGCCTGGGAAGGAGGACCCCTCAACCACCGATACACATACCATGACTGAGGACCATTCACTCAACAGGCCGCGCTGACCACACAGGTTTCATGGGGAGGACGGCAGCCCTGGCGTGGGCCGGGACGCTGCAGCTCCAACGCACTCCAGCTGCTGCTGCTGGTCCACCAACCACACTTTGAGTAACCGAGGCCAATTCAGAAGTTACCAGATGACGCAGTGACTGGCCACTCGTGTGGGTGGGGGGAACACAGGCATGGCACTGCCAGAGGCTTTCAAAAGGGATGCCTGATTGCTTCCTAGGCCTTCAACTCCTAACTGCTGTGTTTGTTTTTTTAATCCTCCAGCCTCTGAAGAGGTTATGGGGAAAGCATGTCATTTTCATGGGTCCTTCCCCAGAGGCTCAGACGGTAAAGAAACCACCTCCAATGCAAGAGGCAGAGACAGGAGTTCAATCTCTGGGTCGGGAAGATCCCCTGGAGGAGGTCGTGGCGACCCACTCCAGTATTATTGCCTGGAGAATCCCATGGACAGAGGGGCCTGGTGGGCTGCAGTGCATAGAGTTGCAAAGAGTCAGACACAACTGAAGCGACCGAGCGCACACACACCCAGAAATACCCAGCACCGAGCAGGCCTGGGCCTCACGTACGGTTTCTGCATCCCTCACCGGCCAGCATCGCCCCGTCACTACACGTAGAC